>QRFJ01000003.1:2704096-2706596 GCA_006176705.1 Cocos nucifera | reverse complement strand
GGTTGGGTAGCAAAAAATTTGAGTCCAACTTAACTCAAAATCTTCTAATACGAACCAAGCCAATCGACTTTTACTATCTCAATTTAAGCTCGTCGCTTGATAAAAAATAAGAAAATTTTAGATTGAATTGTTCGAATATCAATCAAGATATATCAGCTCAAATCGAATTCGAAAATCAATCTTAATCTATTAAATAAATCAATAAATATATATATATATTATATATATATATATATATATATATTATAAATAAAAATAATATTATTAAAAATATATATAAATTTGAGTAGGTTTGTAAGTTTTTGAGTATTTCAACTATATATTTTGCTATTCGAATATGATAAGAATCGAATCAAGCTCGAATAACTTGTAAGCGGCTTAGTTCATTTGCATCCCCAGTCGAGATGATTGTTAAAAATCATTTAGCCACCAACAATTTAAGTCTCGGTAGGATTTTTTACAAGACATTAAGATGGGATACCACACAAGGCAAGACCGTCTCAGTATTTTGATCGGAACATCCTAAGATATCTCCGGCCGATATTAGGATGGGACGGGACAACTATATATTTGGGATGGCCTCGTCTTATGAGATGCGAAATCTTACAGCCACCTGCCTGATCCACCATCCTGACAGTTTTTTCGTTCAAAATTGAAGAGAATTCAGTGATGATCCTGTATCTGCGCATGACCGTTGCTCCTGTAACAGTTGCGGGTCGTTGTCTCTTTTTTGGAGGGTAGTTTGTTGGGTTAGATTTTGGGAGTGTCGGGAGTTTCTGAGAGTCGGTCTTAGTGTTTTTTAATGTTCTTTCATGCAAACCCTCAGAAATCCCTCTTCCTATAATTTTCTTCCCATGTCAATAAATTATGGGTGGTCATACAACGTAGCAAGAATCAACGTCATATGGCAATTTAGATTCTACACTTCTCAAATGCTTTTCTCCTGTTTCTTATACTTGCATCCATTAATTCTTTTCTTATTTTAAATGTTAAATGACGGGTGGTCGTCCCCCCCTCCCATTCTATCAAAAAACTAGCATTGGGATTCTAAACTGATGAGAGTGAAGGAGTGATTGCTTAAAACAGGAAACAACAATCTATGCTGGCTCCCTCATAAAGTTTCGATTGCCACTCTCATCACAAGCACTTAAAGAGTTTATGATGCTTACCTCAATCCTTCACAACTTAAAAACATCTGATGAAAGTGATGAAGTGGATTGAAGATGATTCCAAATATCGAGATTCTCTACTAAGCACTGCTATAGATTCATATTGATGGGGGCATTCGACCTGCCTTCAGTAAACTTATGTGGAAGATTCATACTCTCGAGAAAGCCAAGATTTTCAGCTGGCTATGTATCCAAGATAGGATCTTAACATGAACTAACTTGGCGAAAAGAGGTTAGATAGGACTAATGAACTGTAGCCTTTATGGTGATCACTTAATTTTCATAAGCAGTTTAGAATTATCTTTTCTCATTCCTTAGCATCCCTAATATGCTATTCAATCAACCAGAACTTTGGAGTTCATGGCACTCATCATTCCGTAACAAGGATATGGTACCTGGGATAGAAGCTCTAATTGTAGTAGGGTATTGGTGTATTTGGAAGAAGCAAAATAATAGAATCTTCCGATTTAGAGCAGCTATGGCACCTCGCCTTGCCATACAGTTGGCAGCATCTCTCTTCCTATTATGAATCTCCTTCACTTCATAGAAGTACGTTACTTCTATTTCTACAATTCGTGATACACTCAGTTCTCTTGTCTCCTCTAGCTGGATGGCTCAAAATGAGAATGAAAAATACACGAGGAGTTCCCGAGCTTTAAACACTTCAACATTACTTTTCAGGAGAAATGCCACGGTTGTAAGAACCATCTTCTTAGTTCTTACGCCCCTAAAAGAACTCATTTGCTTGTGTGACACACGTGTACATGAGAAGTATTCTGCCCTCACGATAAGAGCATAGTGTTAATAGTAAAAGGCTGTGGGGTTGGAACCTAATGTATGGTATTCACTAGAAACTATTGCTCTTTTCTGTTCATAAATAATGGTGGTTTGCTTTGTCCCCACTACAAAATTATTTGAAAAGTTGCCATACCGAAGAAGACAGACTTGCTATATTTTGTTGATAGATTTGGCACAAATAGAATGCAAGGATCTTCTATAGTGATGTGTTTCATAGGACTTTAGCAATTTCTGTGATTAGACTGAAGGAAAATCCTGATTTTTCGGTCCAGGTTCGTTCAGATCTGATCAGATCAAGAGATATATTTCAAAATTTTTCTCTTTGATCTGTATCAGATCTGAGATGTTTCAAATCTGATTCTTATTATTTTAATAAATAAAATAAATAAGGATAAATTAAATCAAATTTAATTTATCTGATTTGGGTAATCTTATTACCCTGTTGATGATCCTGTATGCAGCGGAAGGTTCTGGATCTAGCCACGCAAGTGCCTGGCTTCTACCATTATCCACTCGGACTGGATCTAGAAATT
>QRFJ01000003.1:2594342-2703211 GCA_006176705.1 Cocos nucifera | reverse complement strand
AATCAGTAGTCGTCCTTTGCAGTAGCGCAGCCTTCTTGCTTTTGATCGCCTTTCTTTGATTTGGATCACACCAACCAAAGTCCAAAACCCTTTTGGATGTGGAGAGGAGAAGGAGAATGAGGTTTGACGTGGAGGAAGAGGGGAGAGGCAGCCTTGAGCGTGGGGAATTATGATTCTCAATCATATCATGTTCTGAGTTGGGCATAGGGTCTTATTTATAGACTAACTGTGATCCAACTCCTCTTCTTTCCAACCAATCACAACCCTTTATAAAATTAGATCTAAATCTGATTGGTGGGAATAGAGTCCCCTGGATTTCTCCTTAGAGGACGCCTAAGACCAGTCAAACTGGATTCTTAGAAGAACTCTAATTGAAATCCAAAAGGGAGGTGGAGTCCTTATCCAACAAGGACTCCTAGGCGCCTCCAACTTGGGCGTCCGCCTAGGGTGGCGTGCGCCCTCCTCCTTACCAGGTTCTGGCAGGGGGACAGGCCCCCACCAGCTCTCCAATAGATGTGTGACATATGGTCAAAAGTCAAAGTGTCAATGGTCAATGTTTGACCAGTCAAAGATAGACTTTTGACCAAAGTCAAAGAACAAAAAATGACAGATAATATCTTACAAAATAAGACAACCTTTTCTGACTTGGACAACCTCCAGTCAGACCATATGAAGGCCTCTGATTGAGCACAAACTTCTTTGGCTCAGACATGACAACTTATTTATGATAGAAAAAGAAGAACGTTAGGTTCAATCGAGTGCTAGCACGATTTTCTTGAACCTAATTGAATCTCATTCAGATCAATTGAACTAGATCAATTCAATTGATGATCACCAGATTCAAACCCTTGTTTGTATGACCCAGTTAGGTTTAGTTCTGTATGGTAATGGGATATGTCATGATCTCTATCATCGACATCATCGAAACTCCTTTCGATGGATCAAGAACTCTTCTGATTCGAACAGCTAGAATGATCGATCATCTAAATCATTCTAATTGCTCCCAAAATCCATCAGTGACACCTAGCAGTATATGGTGGCAACCCATCAGAGCTGAATGCGAACCTCTTGGTGCAGCTACCTGTGTGATTCAGTTCCTTCTATCTTGAGCCCCGATCAGATTAGGGTTAAGGTAAACTCGTCAAACCCTAGTCTCTGTCATATGATGTAATCATTCGATTCGAGTCCAATGTGAAAATCTAAATAGAAACTCTTTCTATTATTTCACTCTGCCATGGCCATGGGACTTCTGGACTTGATTCTCATGATTATCATAGGGCTGCTCCTCTACCACCGAGGTAGATAGATTCCATCTTGATGCCATCCAGTTCCTACAATGAACATGCTATAGCCAACATACACCTCAGGGTTCCATATGGCTAGGAGACCGAGTAATGGTGTAGTCAAACTATAACACCCTCAAGGTGAACTGCCGATGCACCTCAGGTCAAAGAACCAGACACACTACTGCAGCATCGAGTCAGTCATTGATGAGAAGGTAGACTCCCTAATGACTACTCGAGGTGGTCACGCTCAGTGCCCTCGTTCTCTAACGAGTACCTATACTCTCACTCTGGTGTCTCCACACCGTAGACTCAAGACTCATCTACTAAAGAGAAGCGATTGTACACCAACCTTTCGGATCAATCACCATCCTCGTGATGATCCTATGATCAGGAGCAATTTATGAGTTAATAATGATTATTCATGTCTTAAATTTTCAACTCTTGAAAATATGAATTATCATTGCCATTAACTCAAAGGATGTATCACAGATACTAAATACACATATGTGATAGAAAATAATCTATTTATTAATTTTAGTCAAAATTATAATTTTGCCCCTAGAAGTGTATTACAAGTGTCAGCCAATTCTGACTTCTAGGGTACATATATCTAACATAGACAATTTACACTTGATAAGTTTCAGAGGTCTCAAGAAGATCACAAGTAATTGAGTCATCTCGAAGATATGCAATGACGTCTGAGAGATACCTCTACTTCTGGGTCTTTGAGTTAGTTGTTTTCATTTTTGTTGTGAACTTTATTTCTTTCTGTCTGGGATTAATTCAAGCTATGCTGAATTCTACTCACTATTTATATATACTTGTTCACCGCCCTTTAATAAAATTTAGGTGGTGTCTTGCCTTCTATTACATCAAAAAAAAAAAAAAAAAAATCTATGCTGACATCCAGCACTCTTATATCTGACGTAGATGTTGTATATGAATTGGACTTAAAAAAGTTTTTTTTGGCACTCTTCTACACCCAGCACACCATGCCGTGCTGAGGGGAAGGAAGAAAGAATAGTCTGTGTTATCAGGAACAGAATGGAAAAGTAACACGGCATCAATATTATTTCTTTCTACAAACGTAACAAAAATCATCCTTATTTGGCAATTTAGGTTCTACACATCGCAAATGCTTCTCTCTTGTTTCTTACACTTCATCCATTCTTTTCTTATTTTAAAAATTAAACCTGTTGGTCGTTAATTTTACTCTCTACCTTTGGAATTTTTTGTTTGAAGATGTTTGATTAGTGATTTCAAGAGAAGCCATAAAAAGCTGTTACGAGATATGAAAAGAAAAGAGATTTAAAGATTAAAAAGAAAGTGTTGGGTTCTTGGGAGAGGAAGGGCAGGGAATGCACCGATCCTAGATCACCGTTGGGGTGCATTACATACGTATGCATGCATGCATGTATAATAGACCATGCAAACTAGTCCACAGTTTATGTTCATTAGTAACAGCAGCCATCCGTCCCCCCTTTTTCCTGGTGAATAGCTATTGACCCCGCTTTTAAGTAATTGCTACTTCTTACTCAGTCCATATCCAAATTCTCCAAGCCGTGGCTTCCATGTGCGCTCTATATATATAAGCCATTCTGCACGGATAAACACTAAAGGGCCGTTCGTTCCCTTATGGAGTTTAGCGGGAGCAGGTTTCCAAGTTCATCGTTGTACATCTTGATGACAAATTATGTACGAGAAAGAGACTAGAGGTTGCCTTGATCCTAAGTAATATCGAAAATTATTAAAAGAGGACAAAGATAAAGATAATATAAAAAATTCTCAAGCTTTTTTATTTAAATCATAAAATTAAGGAAAGACTTGTTTTCTGAACTATTTTGGCGGATCAGTTTATACATTCGACTTCACTGATAAAATACATTATTTTTAAAAAAATCATTGATACGAGTTCTCAAGGTGGATCAAGAATCTTCCTCGGCCTTCCTTGGGATGACTCAATAAATACAATTATTGGCCAGCATCATCAAGTGACACTGGGGGCCAAGGTAAACATTAGTGTTAGGATTGTCGTTTCTTATGGCCCATACCTGGTGGCTGTTTTCGTGCTTGTGCGATTGGGACAATCCATTGCAACTGTTCCTGTGTCCATTGTTTTGCAATCATGCAAGTGGCACCGAAGAAGCCACACCACGCGAGGATATAAAACCTGCACTCAAGGTTTCCATGTATTGCATCATAAGCATCCGTAATAGATATGTTACATTATAATTAGTACTAGAAACAGTGCCGCACCCGTCAATGAGCATTACATATACTCGAAAAATCTTTAGAGCATCTGAATGATATACGAAACCAAGATTCCAGAAAGAAGTGGATGCAAGAACCACAAAAAAATCAGATAAGAATACGTTTTTTTTTTTTTTTTTTGGCTTTTGACTTTGTTTTTCTTTTCCCAGTACTTTTTCAATTATGCCTTTATCTTTTTGCTGGTGAATGCACTACAAGAATCATATCAAATTATTAATCCTCATATATTATTGTGACTATTGTGCTTTTGCGGAACAGTCTCCTTTTTTAGCTCAATTCCTTATATATTATTTTTAAAACATCGATACGTAATGGATAACCATATCACCGTATCACGCCTCCTGAATTGCACCCACTTCGCACCAAATCATTCATAAACTGACTAAATTACAGCTTTTGACATGAACCGGCAAGGGTTATACATATCCATGGCAGATTTTCTCTCCTCGGTCAGCCTCTACGCCTTCTCTCTTACTCTCCAGTGTAGAAGCATTATTTTGATCATCCAGTTAATTTTACACTTCATCTTTCTCGCAGGGCCCTTTCCATTGGTTGTCTTTGTTGAGATAGGTTTTCTCAAGTCTTTTAAGCTTGATATTTTAGCCACCCAGATTTCTAAAGCTTGATATATCGGCCACCTTAATTGTGACTTGATATTGAGATGATTCGAAGACCTTTATTGGTTCATATAATGTAGGATATTGAAATATTGTTTCAATATAGGAAAATCAACATTCACCAGTCTTTTAAATTAAAGCATTTTGGAATATATTTTGCGATATGTCAGTTCATCATTCCTAATCTTGTGACATTGGGATGGCTGATTGATTTCGATTCATGGTGGGCTGAAATTAATGTAATTATATATACTACATCTCCCAATAATTGATTTTGTATATTTCCTGATCTTTGAATGATCATGACAATTATGACATCTCATTGCAATAGTCTGTAGTCTACTGACAATCTTTTTTTCCTTTTTTTTTTTTCTCCCAGTAGATAAGAGTTAAATTCTCATATTAACCGCCTTTTTGAGTGCCCATAATATGAAAATCTATTCTGTCCTCACCCGATTTTTGGCTAGATTTCCTAGAAAAAAAGAAAAAGAAAAAGAAAATCCTTGTCACTGGACCAAAACCACCTACAATAATCTGCACCACCTGAAAACAGCCGCTTCCAATCCACCTATATCCTTGGTCAGACTAGAGCTTTTGTCCCCTTCTGAGGAGGGGGTGCAACCAGTGAGCTGCAGCCCTACAACCGATCATTTTGCTCTCTGTCCCCTTCGCTTGCAGCCAAATGGACGGGGCAGATCCCGTAACCAAAACAGCACACACACAAAAAGGATGGCGTGTAGCCAATTGCCCTTGCCCGAGGACACCACATCACTGGCTAATTTTGTCATTTCCCCTATGGTTGCATCCTTGCTCCTCCTCCCTCTCCACAAAAATTCCACGAATTGAAACTTGACTTAATTTGCCCAAAAGGATTGCCTTATATTGAATCAAAGAAGGAGAAGCTCTTGCCTTCCTCCTCTCTCCCCATCATATAGAGTCAACCCCTGCACCTCTCTCTCTCTCTCTCTCTCGCTCTGTGTGTGTCCCCCACCCATATTGACTACCATGGGCAAGTTCACTCCTCACCTCATCCTAACTCTCACTCTTCTGTTATCCACCCTCCCCATCAAAGGTAGCCCTCACTACTCCATCTCACAATCCATCTCAAATTTTCTTCTCACTCACCAATTCAATTCACTGATCTTTTACAACCTACATGCATGCAGGAACCTTTGCTTCCATGGAACCGCTACCCACCGTCCAATACCTACCAATTGGCACGGTTCAGTACCGCTTCATCGATGGAATCGCCGCCATGGATGCCGATACCCGCCGCCCCTTCCAGCTCTGCGTGAATTGCCGGTGCTGCACCGCCAACGACCGGAACAACTGCACGTCGATGCCATGCTGCTTCAATATCGACTGCGACCTACCAGACAAGCCCTACGGCGTCTGTGCCTTCGTGCCCAAGACCTGCAACTGTACTTCATGCAGTTGATTCTTCTAAGTAATTAAGGTACACAAAAAGATTCATATATACATAGTTATGAAAGGCAAATGATTAGATTTTGATATACCTTGTAGTGTATCGCAGTCACCAATTTGATCCTAAAAAATAAAAACCATCTCTGTTAGCATAATTTCGAACAGGTGATGCAATGGATAGTTAATTCAGATTTAAATAAAAGCGCTACTGACTTTGTCTAATCCAATTATAACAGCAATTTTAACTTTTATTAATTATTTCCTGATACAATAGTTGACAGCCACCGTTATTTCGCATATAATGATCAATACAGCTTCTAGGGGTGCCACTGTTTGGGCACGGTTGCCCCCTTGAAACCTAGCCACTTACCCTCAGCAACTTCTCCTTTTATGTTTAAATTTGAAAGAAACCCATTTTCTCGCATTCCAAGAACATAAATGAAGGTATTGGGCAAGTATGGTTGACAAATAAAAATAGTTAATATCAATCCAACGAATTTAAAGCGGTTGATATATATATATATATACTGCGATACTTGTGGTGGAATTTTGGGTTCTTGTAAAATCAAATTTGTGTGTTAAACTTTTCATTTGATTAAAATAATCTCTTTAAGTCCATGGTTTTTTGATGAACATTTACACACCAATATGACAGCCCTGTAATTATGCCAATACTAGTACTAGCTATTATTTTGTCATATGACCTTAGAGGGACCTAATAACCATGACCCAAGCAAGTAGTATTTGGTGATAGAAGCTGACACGGAAAGGGAAAGAAGGTAATAAACCATGCGTCTGAGAGTTATCATGAGTAACGTTTCAAGCTCACTTATTACATTCTCAATAACTCGCTAGCTTGTTAAATTTATATAAATCAAACACACAAATTGGAGTAGGCCTGTCTATGTAATGTAATAATCCTATTACAAGTGTTATTCTATTTCAAAAATTTACATCATTGACAAGAAAATCTATCAACCATACTAATATTTTTTTTTTCTAATGAATTTATAATCAATTATATGAAATTGTTAATTACAATGATCCACCGTCCTTCACTTTCACTTGTCGATGACTCATGCTGATACCATGAATACATCAATAATAATAATAATAATAATAAATGATACCATGGAGAACTTTGTCGGATGCGTACCAGATTCCAGCATAAAAATCCAAAGAAGCACGCTAAGTCAAAAATGGCAAGCACCCACTATGGAGGCCACTAAAGGCCAATCCAGCGAGATCCACTGGATCTTACGTTCTCTAACCAAGGAGCCAACGTCTAGAAACCATGTCCTCTGATTGAGAAGTAAATCAATTAAATATAAACGTTAAAGTTGGCAGGTCGAAATCCATCAAACATAACAAAAAATGAGGCTTAAATAAGAGGACGGCATGTTGGCAACTAGGCCGTAATAAGTCAGTCTATTCTTTGATAATTTAAGGGGTAGTTAAAGAAACACCACGCCTTTGAAATATAGAGTGCCTTTGAAACTAACGTACAAATGTAACAAATCCAGAAGCCTAGACATCCATTTCACTCCCTTGGGTCTTCCTATGAGCCTCCATTCTTATTACCGATCGTGGCTCGGATTGCGCGGCACCAAACCCACGCACCCGTGGATGCAGTGAGGAATCATTTTATTAACTATACCATTCAGAAGTAGTTCAAACTTTTTTATATTGGTTGGTCAAAAAGGTGACAGTGCTCCCTCTGCATACAACAATAGCTTTGCTGTTCGGATATTAGTATATTAATTAATATTTATATTTATTTTATTTGATGAATATAGATATAAATATAGATATTAGATGGATGCTAAAATTTATATTTATATTTATTTTAAACATATATAAATATAAAATAAATATTAATAATATGGATATAAATTGATAATTAAATTTTATCATCACATAATCAAAAATATTATTAAGCAGATGCTAAATCAAATTAATAGAATATTATATATATATTAAAAAATTTTAGAATAATATATTAAATTAAATAGAACTATAAATAGAATTAGATAGTTATTTATTTATATTTATATTTTTTTTTAAGATATAGATATTAATTGGATGTTCAAATTTTTATTTATATTTATATAAATTTAAATATAAAATCAAATACAGAGGGATGTTTTATGATCCACTTTCACCCTTACTTTGTCCTCTAATTTTGTGGCAGCTCCACCACAGCCGGTGGATGACGTTCCGTTGGCTTGTTTTAAGATGTTGTTGAACTCTTATTTGGATTGGGAACAGATAAAATGGCTCTTTAAATGTGGCTCTCTTTACCTGAGTAGCCTGAAATCTTCCAGAGCTATCAGAACAATTCACAGGTGAAATCAAGTGATCTAAATTTCTTCTGTTTTCTGGGAACATAAGTAAGCTACATCCTATGAAAGATAATCATTATATTCCTTACAAAAAAGAGAGGTGATCATTACATCCTACAATACTCTTTTACTGCAATAAAATACTCTGCTTCGCTACCAAGTAATAAATGAGGGCCTCTTTTGCTCGTTGGTTCGTTTGTTTATACATAACACAACGTCCTTTTACCGAACCCTCGAAAGCCAGACGACAGACTCTAGAGAATTACCGACGACAACGCCTTGGAAAGCATTTGGCACCGAGCACAATCCAAATTTTACGAGACTCCAGTCTCTGTGCATTGCAGCAGAGAACTCCTTAAAACACGACAAGGCAACAGTAACTTATAGCCCGGAGCATCTCAACTTAGACTAACCACCTCCAAAGCCAACTATAGCAATTGCCAAGATGAAGCACATATTCCCAGACCTTCATATGCTTCTATTCAGGTTCTACCTCTAACGATCAGCCAATCCGAACCATATCACTTGTAACCAACAAGCAGTTAGAAGCCACAACCAAGGACATTCCAGAGCCTGATTAATGGCCTTCCGTATTAAGAACCAAGACTTTAGTTATTGGCAGTAAAGATACAGATAAAGTAGAAAAAAAAACATTTAAGAAGCTTATGTGATTTCTGGAATGTTTTTACTTGTTTCAATCTTTTGTTGGCCAGAGTTCCAAACTAGATAGGTGTTGAAAAGCAAGTCGCACATATTTGTGTACAACTTAAGGTGGATAACGAAGGATCATATCATGGGGTGTGAAGAAATTCCTTCTAAGGGTCATGAAGGCAATGAATTTTTCTAGTCACTTGATCAACAAGATATTGGAGCGTTTAGCAACTAACACGGATGGCTATGTCAGTAATCAGTGTGCTGAAAAGAACAAATAAGCCTGAAAAGGAATTTTCATCCATGTGTCCCCCCTCAGCCTAATTTTCATCAAGATGACAAAATTAATTAAACCTTGACAATGCAAAGGCTTGGAACTAAAGAGGTTATGTGTCACTTATTCAATGCATATGATTGCTAAGCAATGTCCATGACAGCTATTGCTCCCGATCTCCCCGCCTGAGGTTGGCCACCGAGGTATCTATGGCCGAGGAAGAACTATTGTTGGAGCTTTGCTCGATCTCCTATACAAAAGTCCTCATCAAAGATTTCTCCGGTGAAGACCCTCCGATGCTCAAGTTAGAAGACCGAAGAATAAAGAGAAGAGAAAGCATCGAATTGAATACGTATTTGGAGGGTCCTGGAGTTCCTTTATTTATAAGAGAGAAATTAGAGTCGTATACATTTCAGATTCTAACGACCTTTCGAATTTATCGCTTTAGATTGATTCGGAAGATATTTTACCTTTTCAGGAAGACAGGATCGTGAGGGACTCCTATGTAATCTGGATTTTTCTAATTTGGGGAGAGCATGGATCTGGCAAACGATGATACTTCAATAATGGGTGATCAATAATAGATCGTTCGAACATTGGTCAGCTAGAACTGACCAATATTACATAGACCAGATGTGGATTGCTTTTCTCTAATCAGCATTGACGAGTTCCTTGGCAATAGCTCGATCGAATACGATCTATAGCGATTTGCTAGTGAACCGATACCCTATCGTAGAGGTCGGTCATATGCGGCCGACCTATCTTGATAGGTCGGTAAAGGCCGAGGAATGTTAGACTAAGGATGAGTTTCAATCAACCAACATGTCTTATGCCTAGGAGTGACCCCCAATAGGTCGGCATTAGCCGACCTACGGCAAGACATTTTTAAAAATTGCCCGACAGAGGCCGACCTATGGTGAATCATGAGTGAACGAATAGCCTCTCCATCGAACTTCAGTAGCTGATGTATATTGTGTCGAGGCTGAGAGCTATAGCCATCTCATAATAGTGGCCCCTCACTTACGAGGTCGAGCTATTATTGATTGGTCGATGTGAGTAGCTTTCCGAAGCCGAGGCCGATCTCCTGAGTGAGATCGTACTGCCATGTGTTGGAGATCGTCATCTTGATGAGTCCGGTAGAAGTTCAACAGCCATCAAATCCGATCGTTCATTAGCTCGATCTAGGTCCATCCATTCTGACCAATCAGTATTTGACACTTGGTGTAAATCCAAAAGGATTGGCGAATCGGTAGTAGATCGGAGCCATTCAAGTCCCTTATAAATAGGGAACAACATTATTCTAGTTTTTTACTATTGTTGTTGTTTGAAGGGTGAACTCCAGCACTCTGCATTTATGAGGGTATAGCTCGGATGAAGTTGAGCTATCATCAACCTCATCCTCCACCCCCTCGTTGCTCAGTCTCCTTACTCCTTTAGGTTAGTTTTTTTTTTTTTTTGCACTCATAAGTCGATCAAGTCTGTCCTGATCTTCATGGAGTTCGAAAGACCATTCAGGTGGGGATCATGGGTCCGGGGTGGATGGTTCTTTGGACAGATCTGAAGAACACAAAATCCTGGATTATGGCCCTTATAGGATAAATTCCGTCCTCACCTCTAGGGACTTAGAACTTATAAAACTAAAGTACCAAATCTTTGATGACTTTAGGCTAGAGGCCGCCGGTCTCAGGGAGCGTATAGCTCTTCCTCGTCCAGGCCGCATTGAAATTTATGAAGAATTTCTAAAAGTTGGCCTTAGATTTTTCTTCCACTTCTTGGTCGTCGAGTTTCTGAATTTGTATAGAATTAGTTTTTGTAGCTTGGCGCCGAACTTTTGACAACCGATCTTAGGTTTCTTTACCCATTGTCTCCTCCTCGGGGTCGAGCCTACTTTCCATCTTTTTCAAGCTTGCTTCACTTTAAAGGAGCATCCTACGAAGATCGAATGGTGGTACGCCTCTCCTCAAAAAGGATGTCGTCTTTTTCGAGGTGCTCTTTCCTCTATACATAGTTGGAAGGAGCGATTCTTTTTGGTTTTGATCGAGCAACCCTAGGGTTTTAACATGTCATAGGACTGATCTCATAGGTTGGCAGTTAGGCCTCCAATGTTGTCAGACGTCGAGGAGGAGACCATAGGTCGGCCTTTTGGTTTTGCTCCTCCATTGTCCAAGCTCCTCACTGAGGAGAACTTGTTCAAGGTCGAGCTGATTCCAACCGATCTGAAAAGTAAGTGATTCTTCTCGCTCCATCTTATTTAGCTCATCCTTTTTGTCATCACCATCAATGTTTACCGAACTTTTATCCTTTGGTGCAGTAATGAATCCGACCGACCTCAAAGCCATTCGCCAGGCAGTGAAGAAGAGAAAGACTAGCACAACCCCTGGTCCCAAACGCGGCCTATCAGAGGCCATCCTCGCCCAACCCATGGTTGGGAGTTCTAGATGAGGTTGATGAGGCCGAAGATAGGGAAGTTCAAATGGAAGACCTTTTTAGCCCCGCTCGCAAGGATCACATGGCCGAGGATGCGACATCGATTCCTCCTCGAGCAATTATCATTTTTCCCGACCAAGCTGAGGTCGGTGAATTCGGAGCTCCTGATGGAGGCTAATGTAGATCTGCTCGAGCATGTCGAGCTCTTTCTTCTTCTCCTTTTTTTTGAATTAGTTGGCTTATTTTAGTCAACCTCGACGTCTACCGAGGTATTTTTGTAAATGATCGACCTATCTTTGTAAACACTTTCTTCTTTGAATGAATACATATATCTTCATTATGAACGAATATATAATTTAAGCTGACCAATCGTAAGGCCGAACTTAGAAACGTAGAATGACTAATAGTTCGATGGAGAGTACGATGAATAGATTGGATCATCATTCCTCGGTAATAACCAAGAAATAATAACCAAGGACCCTTAGTTTGCATAGATTATTCGGGGCATGTCGAGGAAGAATTTAATCAATTATCCGACGACGTTCCTCGACTGTGGCCGAGGAAAGTTATACTCCCCGACCATAGTCGATGAGCACTCGTCGATTCCCGAATCGCATTGCATTCCTTGATCATAGTCGAGGAACATGTGATGGCGATTTTTGGAAGCGCGTTCCGCTCTTCGATCGTAGTCGAGGAGCATGCGTTGGCGAAGATTGGAGACACGCTCTGCTCCTCGATCATGGCCGAAGAATGAGCATTGGCGAAGGCTGGAGACATTCTGCTTCTCGACCGTGGTCGAGAAACGTGTATTGGCGAAGGCTGGAGACACGTTTCACACGTTGGGAAAGGCTGGAGATGCATTCTGCTCGGTCATGATCGAGGAGCGCACATTGGCGAAAACTGAAGACGTGTTTCGCTCTTCGACCGTGGCCGAGGAACATGCATTGGCGAAAGTTGGAGACATTCCGCTCCTCGACCACGGTCGAGGAAAGTGCGTTGGCAAAGGCTAGAGATGCATTCTGCTCGATCGTGGTTGAGGAGCGCGCATTGAAAAAGGCTGGAGATGCGTTTCGCTCCTCGACCGTGGCCAAGGAGCGCGTATTGGCGAAAACTAGAGACGCATTTTGCTCCTCGGCCATGGCTGTAGAGTGCACATTGGGGAAGGCTAGAAATGCGTTCTGCTCCTCGGCCATGGCTGAGGAGCACACGTTGACAAAAATTGGAGATGCGTTCCACTCCTCAGTCTTGGCGCATTGGGAAGGCTGGAGATGCGTTCCGCTCCTCGGGCATGGTCGAGGAGCGCGCGTTGGTGAAAATTGGAGATGCATTTCGCTCCTCGACCATGAAAATTGAAGATGTATTTCGCTCCTCGGCCGTGGCCGAGGAGCGCGCGTTGATGAATTTCGTCGAAAATCAAATCTATGAAAAATTATTATTTATTATTAAAAAGATCAAAATAAAATTTATAGTTTATGGATAATATCTGCAGCCGAGGAGCGCACATTGGTGAATTTCATCAAAAATCAAATCTATGAAAAATTATTATTTATTATTAAAAAAGATCAAAATAAAATTTATAATTTATGAATAATATCTGTAGAGATTGTCAGCATTCTACATCCTCGATATTGGAGTTCCATCTAGCAAACAAAGGTGATAGACACCAGGCCGAACTACCTCGACCATGCGATAAGGGCCTTCCCAATTTGGTGACAGCTTCAATTGCTTGGTCAGACGAGATATTTCAGCTCGATGAAGAACTAATTATCCTACCAGAAAAGATTTTTTTTAACTCGAAAATTATAATACCAAGCTATCCTTTGTTGATAATTGGCCATCCAGATCCTAGCTCGCTCTAGGATTTCTTCCAGTAGATCTAGGTTCGCCCTCATTTCAAATGAATTATTGTCCTCATCGAATTCTTCTACTCGGAGTATAGGTAGTCCAATCTCCAAAGGTATCACGGCCTCTATTCCGAAGGCCAACATGAAGGGCGTCTCTCCAGTCGGGGCTCGTTGGGTTGTGCGATACGTCCAGAGAATATTATATAATTCTTCGACCCATAGTCCCTTAGCCTAGCCAAGATAAGCTTTCAAACCTTGCAACAAAGTTCTATTCATCACCTCAGCCTCACCATTGCTTTGAGGATGATCTATTGATGTTCGCCTATGTGAGATTCTAAAGTCGTTACAGAATCTCGTAAATCTTGGATTGTCAAATTGCCGCCCATTATCAGTTACGATAGCTCATGGTAGACCAAATCAATAGATAATCGACTTTTAAACAAAATTTCAAACTTTTGCCTTGGTAATGGTCGCTAATGCCTCTGCCTCCATCCATTTAGTAAAATAGTTTATTGCGACGAGTAGAAATTTTTTCTATGCCACAACGACGAAAAATGGTCTGAGGATATCCATCTCCCATTGGATGAAGGACCATGGCATGGTGATTGGAGCCAATGGAGTTGAAGGTTGGTGCTGAATATTAAAAATTTTTTGACAGTGATCACATTTATTCACCAAGTCAGCGGCGTTCTTTTGCATTGTCGGCCAAAATTATCCCTGTCTCAATATCTTATGGGCGAGGGCCTTGCCCCCTAAGTGATTGCCGTAGACTTCTTTGTGAATATCTCGTAGAGCATAGTCTGCTTCAAAGGGACGGAGGCATATGAGCAATGATAAGATGAAGGACCTTTTGTATAACTTTTCCTTATAAATGAAGTACTGTGGAGCAAGATGCCTCAACTTCTTGGCTTCATCCCGATCAGTTGGTAGAGTGCCATCTTGTAAGTAGCGTAGAATAGGATCTATCCAGCTTGGCTCTGGATCAGCTTACATTATAGGAGCTTCTTCGATGCTCGGCTTCTCCAGAACTTTCATATATGAGCTTCTTTTTAAGTCTACTGCACTAAGAGTTGTAAGCTTAGATAAAAGATTGGCTCGCATGTTTTCTGCCCTAGGTACTTGCTGAACATCCGCTATAGAGAAGCTGGATGCTAAGTCCTTAACCTTTTGCAGATATTTAATCATGTTCGTTCCTGAGCTTCATATTCTTCTTAAATCTGACCAACGATTAGCTATGAGTCGCTGTAAACTCTGAGATGTCGAACCCTCATTTCTTTTGCCATCCTGAGATCTGCTATCAATGCTTCATACTCGGCTTCATTATTAAAGATTGAAAAATCAAAATGCAGAGCATACTCTGCTACTACTCCCTCCGGACTAGTTAAGATCAATCCGACTCCTGCGCCCGTAGTATTCGAAGATCCATTAACATATAGGACCCAGCATTCGTCAGTCGTAGGAGCTATTACATTACTTGGCTCCTTATCTTGAATTGTGCACTCCAGGATAAAGTCCGCTAATGCTTGAGCCTTGATAGATGGCCTCGATAAGTATTTGATGTTGAATTCTTCCAACTCAATAGCCCATTTGGCTAACCATCCTAAAGTATTCGGTCGATATAATATCGATCTGATAGGTTGATCGGTGAGAATAGCAATGGTGTGTGCTTGAAAATATGGGCATAGCATCTTTGTAGATACTAGGAGAGCATAGACAATCTTTTCTAGCTTCGTATACCTGGTCTCAGCATCGTGAAGTATCCGGCTTACATAATAGATCGGCTTCTACATCTTGGCTTCCTAGCGGACAAGAACCAAACTAATTGTTGAAGAAGAGACAGCCAAATATAAGTACAATACTTCTTCAGATTCTGGTTTGCTTAAAAGAGGAGGAAAGCCGAGGTATTTCTTTAGATCATTGAAGGCTGTCTAGCATTCATCCAACCATTAAAAATCCTTTGACTGCTTGAGAGCTTTAAAAAATGGAAGATTCTTCTCTGCTAACCTTGATAGAAATCTGTTTAGGGCTGCGATCCTTTCAGTAAGCCACTGCACTTTTTTGATCGTTCTCGGAGGCTTCATCTCTTGAAGAGCTTGAATCTTCTTTGAGTTAGCCTCAATCCTATGCTGCGATACCATAAAATTGAGAAATTTTTCAAAAGTAACACCAAAGGCATATTTGTATGGATTGAGCTTCATTTGAAAGCATCATAGTATGGAGAACGTCTCTTATAGAATGATAATATGATACTTGGTGGCTCTGCTTTTGATCAGCATATCATCCACGTATACCTCTATATTACTGCCAATCTGCTTTTTAAAGAATTTGTTCACGAGCCTTTGGTAGGTCGCTCCTGCATTTTTCAAGCTAAATGGCATAATTCTATAACAAAAAAGATCTTGGTCAGCTACAAAAGAGGTTTTCTCCTCGTCTCCGGATGCTATTTGGATTTAATTATATCCCGAGAATACGTCCATGAACAATAAGAGTTGATGTTCTGAAGTTGCATCCACCAATTGATCAATACGAAGAAAAGGATAACTATCTTTTAGACATGCTTTATTACGGTCGGAATAATCGATGCACGCGCACCATTTTTCATTTGCCTTCTTGATAAGGATGATATTTGCCAGCCACTCTGGATAATATACTTCTCGAATAAATCCGACCTTTAAGAGTTTGTCATCCTCTTCCTGTATTGTCTTTTGCCATTCAGAAGCGAAGCTTCATTTCTTCTGCCTGACCGAACGATGGTTCGGATCTATATTAAGTCGGTGAACTATAATTTGCAGGTCGATGCCAAACATATCTGACGTCGACCAAGCAAACACATCAGTATTGGTGCATAGAAATAAAATGAGGTATTGATGATCCTCTTCGCACAAGCTTGAGCCGACCTTCACAACTTTGCTCGGATCATCTTTGATCAGTACCGTGATCAATTCTTCCATCGGATGACCCCTTTGCTCAATCAACTCATCCTGTACATCTAGCTCATTCAGAGGTTATCCTTCAGCTACTACTCCATGCAGAGTTGCCATATAACATTCTTTTGTGACTGACTGATTTCCTCGGAGCTCGCCAATTCCATCCAAAGTCAGAAACTTCATCTTTAGGTGATAAATCAATACTATTGCTCGAAGGGCATTGAATCCTGGTCAATCTAAGATAATATTATATGCTGACGGGCTATTCACCACAAAGTAAGTTATTTCGACTACGGCCTATCTTGAAACTTGACCGACTTTTATTGTTAATGTAATAGTTTCTTCCACCGATATCGTATTACCAGAGAATCCAACCAGAAGTACATTCCTCTTCGTCAACTGCCCAATATCCAAATTCATCTAAACAAAGACATCATAAACAAGACACCTACTGAACTTCCATTATCAACAAGGACTCAATGTACATCATAATTTAAGATATTTAGAGCAACAACTATTGGATCATCGTGAGGCTGATTTATTTCTTGTAGGTTATTTTCATTGAAGGTGATCTCATTGTCGACCCTCCTTTTCTTCAATCCTTCCACCTTAGATTGGGCCTGTTTTAAGGTACTTCTAGTGAGATGCCCTCCGATGATCATCCTGATTTTTTTTGCTGCCGACTGCGCCTTATGAGGATCTTCTTATCTTGGTTGCTTTCCCCATGGGTGTGCCGAAATTTGCCGTTCATCAATATAGCGTCGGAGTCGACCTCGCCTGATTAATGCTTTTATTTTCTCTTTGAGCTGCCAGCATTCTTCGGTATCATGTCCGTGATCATGATGGTATCTGCAATATTTTCTCGAATTTCTCGTTCGAGCAGGTGTCACCATTTTCTTCGGCCGCAATATATTTTTCTGTCGCTCGATCTCCATTAAGATTTGAACCCGAGGAGTGTTGAGGGGAGTATAATAGTAAAATTTTTGAGGTGTCCTTGATCGACGCCGAGGTTTAGGAGATGTATGTCGGTCATTTCGGAGTGGAGTCTGTGAATGACGAGGTCGCTGTTCCTCGCATTGATGTTGCACACGTCGGTAGTCCTTTACTTCTCCAACTTCTGAGTCGACTGTGATCCACCACCAAGATTGCCTTCTTGCTGGTCCTAGGCTTCCTCGACTTGGGCATATCTCTCTTCTCGCTCCAGTATTTCGGCGAAATCCCTCGAATAATCCAAGTTTAGGAAAAAGAGAAGGTTGTTCCGGAGAAGTCCGGCTTTCAAAACTGTCATTGCTACAGACTGATCCAAATTTCAAACTTCCAAGGTAGCCGCATTAAAGCAGTTGATGTATTTTCTAAGAGGTTCATTCTCATGTTGTTTGATGATTACAAGAAAATCTGAATTTCGATGCTGCCGACGACTACTAATAAAATGGGCAACAAATAGTCGGCTCAATTGGTTGAAGGAATCCATGAACTCTAGTTGTAGATTAAAATACCAATGTCGAGCTACCTTTCTCAAAGTTGAAGAAAAGGCTTAGCATAGGAATGCATCACTAGCTCCTTACAGATGCGGAAGTTGTCCAGATGATCGATGGGGTCGACGATCCATCATACGGCTCCATCCAAGGTATCTTGAACCGTGGAGGCAGTGGCTCATCTATGATCTTTCGGGTAAATGGAGGGTCGATATTGAACCCCAGATCATCCCCCTGCTGCTTCGGTGCTTGCAACTCGTCCAGCTGCTGTTGCATTTCTAGAAGCATTTTCTCCATGTCACCTTCTCAGGTAGGTCGGTGCTGAGGAGATACATGGCTCGTGGTAGAATCTCTCCTGAAAATTGGAGTGGGGAATCATGCAATTCTTCGTCGGGGAGGACTTATAGGTTGGCTATGACGGCTGGCTTCAACCCTTGGGCTTCCAGAATGCCGTTCGATCGATCTTCCATGGTGTGATCCCGAATTTTCTTCGGGCGAGCGAGGCTCGCTAGCCTGCTGTATTCCTCTTATGGTAGCCGAGAGTGCCTGCACTTGATGAACCAGCGTATTGTATTATTCTTGAGAGATCCCCAGGGCTACAAGTGGATTCTCCTGAACCGAGGAAGGTGCATTGGTCGACTGAGCATCGTTGGTTTGTCTCCCATTGAGATGCTGAGAAATATTTAATGCTCCTCTGTGAGTCTTCATAATGTCTAGTGACGAGCTTTCTTCTATCAAGAATTAGGCCTCAAAATCAGTCGAGGACCCTTCCTCTAGCACTAAGTGTTGCTCCCGATCTCCCCATCTGAGGTCGACCGTCGAGGTATATTGAGGAAGAACTACTGCTGGAGCTTCGTCCGATCTCCTACATAAAAGTCCTCACCGAGGATTTCTCCGATGAAGACTCTCCGATACTCAAGTTAGGAGACTAGAGAACAAAGAGAGAAGAAAGCGTCGAATTGAATGCATACTTGGAGGATCCTGGAGTCTCTTTATTTATCGAAGAGGAATTAGAGTCATATATATTTCGGACTCTAACGACCTTCCCAATTATTGTTCCAGATTAATTCAGAAGATATTTTATCTTTTTTGGAAGATGGGATTGTAAGGGACTCCTATGTAATCCGAACTTTCCTAATTTGGGAAGAGCACGGATCTGGCAAATGATGATACTTCGATAATGGGTGACAAATAATAGATCATTCGAACATTGGTCGGCTAGAACCGACCAATATTACATAGACCGGATATGAATCACTTTTCTCTGATCAACATTGATGAGTTTCTTGGCGATAGCTTGACCGAATATGATCTATAGCGATTCGCCAGTGAACCGACACCCTACCATAGAGGCCGGTCATATGCGGCCGACCTATCTTGATAGCCCTGCCGTAGAGGTCGGTCATATGCGGCCAACCTATCTTGATAGGTTGGTAATGGCTGAGAAATGTTAAACTGAGGATGAGCTTCAATCAACCAACATATCTTATGCCTAGGAGTGACCCCCAGTAGGTCGGCATTAGCCTACCTACAGCAAGACGTTCTTAAAAATCGTCCGATCGAGGCCGATCTATGGTGAATCGCGAGTGAACGAATAGCCTCTCCATCGAACTTCAGTAGCTGATGTATATTGTGTTAAGGCTGAGAGCTATAGCCATCTCATAACAGCTATTATAGGATATAAATCAGCCTTCCTATTATTAATGGACACGTGGCAAGCAATTATATAAAAGATAATTATATCTTTGCTATTTAGAAAGAATCCAAAAACAGAAGGATTTTTATGATAAATTTAATTTTAATAAAGAAAGGAGATTGTGGCTCATAAGGAAAGAGTTATGTTTCATCCCATGACTTTCCATCTCTAACTTCAACGTACCCTTTTTTCAGACTTATATAAACAGAGTTAAGGATCCCAAAAAAGATAGACTCTGAAAGGAAGAAACTCCTGCAACTCAAAGCTCTTATGGTGAGAGGCTCACAAGCACTCATCCATCATACATTCTTCTTTCCTTCTTGCAGGTCAGAAGATCGAGAAAGTCATCAAAAAAATTGAAAAAGTCGAGAAGATCATCAGAAAATCAAATAAGTCAATCTCATCAGAAGGCCGAATAAATTCGATCTCATCAGAAGATCAAGTAAGCTTGACTTATCAGAAGGTCGAGCAAATTCGATCTTATCAAAAAGCCGAGTAAGTTTTGTCTCATTAAAAGACTGAGTAAGTCAACCTCATCAAAAAAAATCTTGAAAGCCAAAATGAAAAAAAAGATAAAGACCATCTAAAATTAGATCAATTAGAAAAGGATCTACGACTCTTAAGTCAAATCATATTTTATTATTGCGGATCAAACAATGCACTTTCTGGATGATCTTAGATTGATTGGATTTTGACAGCAACAGCAACCATAGCAACCATAGAAGAACATGCGAAAATATAATAAGCAATGGAGACCATGAATGTTCCTGACAGACACAGCAATGTGTTAAAATAGAATTAGCAATGAAGCTTCATGGCGATCCCAGACCATGATGTCCACAAAAGGCTCGTTCTCCGTTTACTGCAACAAAGTCGAGGAACCAAAGGACGATCCTCACAGAAAGAAATGGAATGCTGTTTTCATGAAGAAAGCTGTTTACCGGGTAGCCTTGACAGAATGTCTGGAGCAGGGTTGGTAGAAGTATATTCTTGGAAACAATTATTTGGGTGGCTGTTATCGTCAAGATGCATGCTACCTTCATGTGAGCTATGAAATGGTCACAGACACTGGAGAAAAATATCAGTAATATGTGATCCGTGGACTTCAGAAATACTCACATTCACACTCGCAATGTTTTACGAGCTAAAGAAAAAAAAGTGAATGAATAGCAGGAACAAAAATAATTCTACAAGACACTGAATAAAAATTTGCCACTCAAGAATAGGATGGAAAACCATGGAAGAGGGATTAAATAAAGAGGGACAGCCATCCAGGAGCAGGATGGCCACACAAAGATTCTATATTAAGGTAATCGAGTTCATCTAGAAACCAACATATAAGAGGCCGCTTGCAGTAACTAATACGAGGAAAACGTGATACCAATCAGATGCTAATTTCCTAACATGCAAGTTATCTAAGGATAACAACCACAGACATTAAGAGTACCTTGGGTAAAGGCATTTTGCCATTCTGCCAGTAGTAATTTAAAATTCAGATCAGCTAATAGAAGTCTTAACTAGTAGAGCAAACAATTCATGTTTAGTTTATGTCTGGATTAACAATCCAGTAACAAGCATAGCTTTTGAAATAATAAAGGGGATAGACAGGGCTATAACATAGAGGGAGGGGGGGGGGGGGGCTAATGAATTAAGGGAATCAAATGCAACTCCACTGACCTTATCAGTCTTTCTCCACACCCTGCTTTCAACATGTCCTTGCAAGTAAACAACTACTCAATAGCTGAGTAATCTATAGTTTATTCTACTAAAGACTGACAACATGATTTCCTTATAGATAAATTTCAGCTCTCTGCAGTTCAACTAGTTTTCATTAGTAAAATAAAACCCAGCCCATTTGGCAAGGGTTTGCCTCAGTTAAGATTACATAAACACCCCAGTGAAAATAAAAGGCCTCACAAACAGCAACACTGTGAGGACCACATTTACACCACAAGCACAGCAGCGAAGCAAAAAGCCCACACAAACAAGCACAACTGGATTGTCAATATACAATAGGTGAACCTATTCCAGAGAGGAAAATGAAGGACTCACCTCACCCTGCATGCTGCCACAGGACTTGGGGAACATTTCGGGCTAGGACTCGCTCTACACCCAACAACATTCCCCGTGAACCTGCGGTGCATCCGGTAGTCAGGCAGCCTGTCACTCACTAGGGCATGACCTGAGCTCCCACTCCCATTGCTGCTCTGAAGGGGCTCAAGCGTCTCGACAACATCACTCATAAGAGGCCTTGCTTTTGGGTTTTGGCTCAAGCAGTAGTATGCCAGGCTGCAGGCCTTCTGCGCAGCTCGCACTGAATACTGACCCTCCAACCTGGGATCAATGATCTGCAGCATCTTCCTTTTATCATTAAGCTTAGGGCGAGCCCAGTCAACCAAGCTCTGCTCCTTGCTGGGGCGAGTCTTGTCCACGGACCGCCGTCCTGTTAAGAGCTCAAGGAGGACCACCCCGAAGCTGTAGACATCACTCCTAGCCGTCAAGTGACCTGCTCATAGAATAAAATATGACTCAAAATGAACTCACAGCAATTAATTAGGGTAGCAAATGAATTGATGGTGCATTTCATTTTAGCAATGGGGGGAAGCTGAAGAAGGCATATAGGTTTTGATAGATTATATTTATCATGTTGCTCAAAAAAGATCTAATGTTCATCATACAAGATTAATCAAAGGAATCTCCAAAATTTTATACTAAAAGAACAAATAAACAGCCATATAGAAAATATTCCAAGTTGTGAAGAGGCAATACCGGTCATTACATATTCAGGAGCTGCATATCCATAGGTTCCCATCACCCGTGTTGACACATGGGTCTCATCACCCTGTGGTCCAGCTTTTGCAAGGCCAAAATCAGAAAGTTTTGCTGTATAATCCTGTGAAGACATGAAGGAAAAGCAGCAGCAAACCATGTCAAAAGGATTTGTTATTTTGAGTAGTACATATGTAAAATCTACAAATAATAAGAAAAAAGAAGGGCCAAAAAGAACGCCACTTAACAGAGTCCAACAAAATATTTGATGTCTTAAAATCTCGGTAGATTACAGGCCTTTCTGCATTGTGAAGGAAAGCTAGGCCCTTAGCAGCACCAAGTGCAATTGACATTCTTGTCGCCCAAGATAATGGAGCAGCCGTCTCTATACACATCAAGAAAGAGAAAACAGGGTCAGATAATAGTTTTTCACGAGAATAAAAAATAGAGGATGTAGTTATCATACAGAGCACAGACCAAAAGTTTGTGTAACTTCTTGCAGTAAATATCTCATAGTAATTTGTCAAATGCAGTTGGAAACACATCAATGCAAATCAATCTACAAACATATGAATAGGGCTGCAAGAAAGATAAATAAAGACTCTTTAAATGACAGAGAACTTGACCAAGTAGAAGTTTTCATGAAGCCCTCCACAAGAGCTCATGAAATCATAGATCATGAAAAAATAATGGATTGGAATGAAAGTAATGAGTTGTTAAACACTGGTAATATACATGTCCTATCATAGCCTTGATTTAGAAAGTATGGAGTTTTTTAGAAGGAAATTTAGAGACACAAAACCTGCTATCCACCTTAGATCATTTTCTTCTTATTTCTTTTAAATCATTGAATTTGCTTGATACAAAAAAAGATTCATAGAAGACCGTATTGTTCTTCATATGGGTCCCTTTTCTCTATAACCTGCCAAAATACTTCTTTCAGCGCTCCAAGTTATGAATCCTCCATAAAAAAAAAAGGAATTAGTTGCACCAGATTACTTTTGCACCCTGAATTTTCTAATTAAAAAGTAGTTACATTAATTAAGAACCAGCAATAGAATTAAATCCCACAGGATCTAGTCGTTCAATTGACTCACTCTTCTATTATCTCTCTCAAAGCATAAATTTGTCAGGGTCAAGTTTAATTTTCTTCCTGTTTGGAAGAACAGGGAAAAACAAACACAGATCAAGGCTACTTGAGTTAATAATATTCGTGCATTCTAAAATTGGCAGGCTAGATGTCATTTACTTTACAGCTTATAACTGCCATAAGCTCCATTTGTTGACCAGCAACCAATCCACTCCTCTTAGAATGGATCCGAACTCCTTCACTTTCACTTTTTGCCCATATCAACTGTCACAATTTAGTCACTAAAGCAACTAATGCAGATAACTGGAGAACTTGGAATCAATGTGACAAATATGGTATCATGGTAACATATTTTTTTTTCTTTCCCTATGGTATGGGCTGGTCCACTCAAAAGGTAGTCTAGGTATTTGTGAATATATGCCTAGCCTAGCCTGTAATCCAATACTTTTGGTGGTTGTACTGGTCTAACCCATGAATTCCATAGGGTTTTGGGTCCAATGATCCAAATAGGTCCTTATTCTTCTTTTAACCTCTTTAAGGGCTAGTTTGGATGTCTTCTGATGGGTCCTTTCTTTTCAAAAACATGACTGGAACAGTGGGGAAAGAGCTAGTGGCTGCCAACTAACCCCTGTGTTTTCAGGATAACTAATTACTTCTATGAGGTGATTTATCTAATCCCTAAAAAATAGAAACTAGTTACTCCTCCAGCCTCCCCAATCACCATAGACTACCTGTTTCTATCATAATTTCCAAGGTGATGTCCCGCTAGAAGGTCTTATTGGTTAATAAGATCTACCAACATCCAAACAAGGCCTAAGTCAGCAAGGTATTTTCATGCATGTTCCTAGTATCATTTCCTTCCTACATATACCTATCAAACATTATGTTTAGCTCTTCAACAACCTCTCCATATAATCTTTTCAAACCATTAATCGCACCTCCTTTACCTTCCAGACTTTATTGCTTAATCTGGTCCCCTGACACATCTCAAGATCACCTTAGCTTTCACATTTGTTCTCATGGTTTGATTTGATTTTTAGGCTGTGTCCCGCAACTGTTATCAGCTTGTTCTTCATCACTGTATTTAAGTCTTCCGCTGCCACACCATTTTATATACTGGCCAACTTCATTATCCGATTATTATCAGTACATGGTATCATTTCCATATACATACATGACTGATGGTGTCAGATCCTCTCTCTTGGAATATGGCAAGAAAGTTATCATGTTCATATGCATGCCACCATCCAAAATACAAACATTTGGATCAATTGGCAATATTTTTTTCTTCTCTTTTTTCCTTTCCTCTAATGTTACAGGTTCTGAAATTAAGTGAATTAGGGAGAGAGGGCTAAGATCAACAGGATATATGGTATGAACTGTAAAAGAAAAGGGGAAGCAGATAACGTTAAATAACAGATTTCAGAATTTGCTTAAGGACAGGCAGTGCAGCAGAAGAAACCATCGTAGAGTAGTTTCATGAGGAGATCAGGTCTCAGTTTAATCATCTAGCGTCACTGAGCTAGCTACCTAATAAAGTTAATAAGCTTAAGGCAAAATCAACTGCAAGCTCACAGCACATTCATAAGCAAACATAAAAGCACTCTCAAATGTAATGATAAAGCACAAATCATACATCCAATAATGAGTCAAAGCACAAACATCATTCAACACTATCGGTTCATCTATCTGGTTCAATAGTTCACTAAAAATTGGTGTTTTCCCCATACAGAAAATTCAGAATAATTTTCACATTCAGCTTTCACAACTTTCTCCCTCTTTATTTGTAGTATCCTCTCTTGTCACAAGGTAGCTTCTAAATGAAACCAATGAAGATAGTTTAAGGAGTATGCATGATTGTGAATAAGTGCCATAAAATGCAGTAATAATTTATGAGTATCACAACCATCTGCAAGGATCTAGTTCTTTAAAGGCTTAATTTTGAAGATGGCTACACCCTTTTCCTTTTTGATGCATACATTTATCATCCATACAATTGAAACAAAAGTCATGAAGACATCATGAAGAAGCAGCAGAGATCTCAAAAAAATAAGGAAGAAACAACTGTGTTTATAAGTTTATCAAGAAACAAGAACAAAAACTTCTTTAAAAAGAAGAATGCAGAGGTATGTACTTCGAAATAAGTGATTTTCAAGGCTTCCCCGGAACATAAACTCATAGACAAGCAGCCTGTGATCATCCTCACAGCAATACCCAATCAACTTCACCAGATTAGGATGCCTCAGCTGTCCTAAGAAATTAACCTCTGTCTGGTAAAACAAGGATAAAAGTCAAACACAAGAAACATCTCAAATGGCCAAATAATAGAGCTAACTATCCTAAAATTTGCATTAATTATCTTGCTTGTCCAAACCAGGCACTCCTTTTAGATGTGGCCAGGATAATTGAAAAAACTTAACTGGATTTCATAATTCAAATGTTCACAAAGTCCCTTCACTGGGCTTCATGGTTTAATGTTTATTAGAGAGAGTAATGCCATGTTTAAAAAAATGCAAGTGTGACAAAATTTGAGAAATTTTTATTTGATGAGAGAGATGGAAGGCTACATGAGCTATAATAATGGGCAGGTCTGGCTAGTGGCAGTCAGAAGAATCTCTTCTAAGAGTATCTAGTTTTCAAGTACCTATCATACTATACACATTGTCTGTACCAGTCAATATATAAAATTACCCGGTAGAGGTTTACGGTAAACAAAAAGACAGAAAAGCTAATGCATGCATATCATATATGAAAAGTAATTTTCGATTCACCTTTTCTGAACAAGTTCCACCCATTCGTCTGAAGAAAAAACAGGACTAGCAGGCAAAATGATGGGCAGGTTTGTCATTGGAAGCAATAACCCATTAGCGTGGGCTGGAGGAGAAGTCCAGTTAAGTTTAGCTGCCCAGACATATCTATTGGTCGTTTAACATTATTTATATGCCCTCGAAAATTGCACACATGCATACCACATGGTATCTGAAAAACTGCAACATTTTTTTTTTACTTTTAATAGACAAAATCTTCAGGTTGGCAAGCAATTAATTCAAGATGTTTGCAAGGAAATCTTGATTACATAACTTATGTTCAAGTAACAGGAATTAGTTAAAGGTTTGAGTACTCGTGAGTACTGAATAGAGAACCATTTCCTTGCTCAACAACTCAAGTCGCAGCCATGTCCGCACATGTCCATTAGATGTGGAGATGGAGCAAGTCAACTAGATGTACAGATAACTCATTTTTAGATCCCATGTGATCACATTTCAAAGTGAGATGAATTATAGAGACTCCGGAGACTTTACATAAGAGATAAACGCTAGATGAAGAAAAGCCCACTTACAAGCCATTCTCTGTGCCCCTGATGACCATCTTTGTTAAGGACCTTGACAGCAACAGGAAGGGATTTGAGGCCAACCCTCACGTTCTCATCTATGTATCCCTTGTAGACAGTCCCAAAACCTCCTTCACCAAGAACATAGTCCGGACGGAAGCTCTTTGTGATTGTCTCGAGCTCAAACAATGTAAAGGAAATCACATTGGTGTATATTGCAATGTTCCTTGAATCTTCAAAATTTCGAGGGGTAGAAGGATCGCTTATGTCCGAGAAAGTGCGGTTGTGCTTCTTCTCAGGAAGCGCATTCTTTACAGGCAGTTGGAACATCTGGAGCTGCTGGGCTGCAAGAGAAAAAACACAGGAAACAGATGGACGATCTTTAAAACAAAGCACAATTTCCAGATGCTTAATTTTTTTTTTTTTTTTTTAAAAAAAAAAGATGTAGTCTGTTCAGGACAACAAAATGCTGAATTAGAACTTCAAATGGCCAAGAGGATTGAAGAATTCTGACAAGGATGTAAAAAAAATTAGACATTGCCCAACCACAACCATTCATCATAAAAATAAAATCCAAATTGATACTGAACGAAACAACACAACCTTGTGCTACCGACCACAATCATAATGGGACCTGGTTGTCAAAAGAATTTAGAGAGAGAGATTTAGACAGAGTGAGAGAAAGATCTGAAGACAGATGCATGAGAAGGATTCAGTTTTCAAAATAAAGGTTCTTATTCATGAAACAACTCTCTCCTGGTGTGATCCTTTGATTCAGGAAAGCAGCATGAAGAAAAGAAAAAAAAAAAAGGAAAAAAGACTCCAAACCCCACAAGCAGTTAAAAAAAAGAAAAAAGAAAAAAAAATCCAAATTTGACGAACGAAGAATATCGAAGTTATCCCTTTCTTTACTAGTTAGAATAAAACAAACTAAAATCAACAAAAAATTCATAAAATTGACTGTCCTTCCGTCTGGACAAGACGAAGAAGAGATGGAGGCAGAGGGACACCAAAAACCAAAAAAAAATTAAAATAATGAAGGCACCAAAAATGCACCACTACTTTTATAGAAATAGAGGCCAAAAAAAAAAAAAAAAATCCAAAAACCCTAAATCCGTCTAAAGGAACCAGCTTGAAGACCGATCCCACTCAAAAAACAGAACTTTTTAGAAATCCAGTGACGATAAAATTCGGTCACGATCAAATCGACAGATAAAATCAGCAATGGCCCAAAAAAAGGGGCCGGCGAAAGAGGAGGCTGACAAGGAAAAAGACAAAGATGGGAACTTGGTGGAAGAGAAGGGATTTAGGAGGTTGGATACCTTGGGCGTGCGCAGCGACGACGGCATTCTCCTCCCGAGTTCCGCAGTTGCCCATCCTTCACGCCCTCTCTCATTCTTCGCTCCTCCGCTCTATGCCAACCAAACCCCCCTCTCGATTCCAAGTTTCATAGGCTCTCAGACCCAGGTAAGAGAGGGAGAGGGAAGAGAAAATGAGATTTACCTGAAGGAAAAGGGTTAAAAGTGAGGTTTTGTTCCTCTACCTCGCTATCTCTCTTAAAAATTTAAATTTTTTTACCACACTAATAGGAGAGAGCAGCAGGGGCACGACGGCGAAACACACCACCACCACCACCACCACCACCTCACCACCACCACCACCTCGACCACTTCCCAAAAGATTCCCTTCTCAACCGCTTTAATTAAGGGAGAGGAATTACCCTGTCAGCATGAGCACGAGGGACGGGGGGGAAGGGGGGAGTGTGAGAGAGATTAAAGAGGGAGAGAGAGTGCGTAAAGAAGGAGAGGAGCGCTTGGAGTGGGGAGGAACATGTGATCACATTTACCAAACTAGCCTTAAGCTTTATTTCTAAAAAGGTGATAAAAAAAAAAGCCATTCATTAATCAACTCATAAAAGTTTTGAAATCTTTCCCTCTAACTTTGTAAGCATTAAACAGATGAACAAATTTGTTGAGCAAATTTTTTTAGATTTTTTATGTTTTATGTGAACTAATTAGTTAGCTTTTGTGAAATTTTAGTTGATGGAACTATGGTGCAAGGTCATGATTTCATTGAGATGGGCTAGTGGCCCCAACCCCCAACAAAAAATAGGAGGTTGATAGCTAAGGCTGTAAACCGTTGGATTCGGGTTAGATTCTACCAACAAGATCCAGTCATATCTTTAGTTTTGTAAGCCGCGCAAGCAAAAGGCTGCAACAAGGCCGTTGGGATATTCAAGTTGGGTTAAGAGGGTGTCTGAACGGAACTTGAGCTCAACTTTCTAGGTGGGATTGGCTCCTAAGACAGTTACATGAGCCGTTGTTGTTTTACTGTAAATGGAAAGACACCTACAGGCTTCAGAATGGGTGTAGCCCCACTCTAGATTCCCTAAACCCTGTAACTTTTTTAAGAAAACTATATTATTTTTTGAAAGGTGTAGCCCCACTCTAGATTCCCTAAACCCTGTAACTTTTTTAAGAAAACTATATTATTTTTTGAAAAACACAGTGAAAAAGCCTGCTCCTGTATTCAAAACTTGAAACTCTTCCAAACGAAGAGGTATGCCATCGAGGTAAGCTAGGACTGGCTACTATGATGAAAATAATGCTGGAATCAAAATTTTCTTTTCAACTTCATACATATAAATGATCTAAATTTAATGAAATAAATTTACTTAAGAAAAAGAAAAAAAAATGTCTTCAACTTGCTCCATTCCAACTCTTAAAAAAAAAAAAAAAATCAAAATTTGGAAAGTGTGGTCTTAGGTCCTTTTTGCTAATTTGATCACCAAATTAGTTACTGCCCCTTTATTTATACCAATGAGAGCTGCTCTTACAAAATTTAAATTAGATTCCTCCTTTAATTAGAAGAAATTATAGTCTTTCCAAAATAGTTATAACTAGTAAAAATAATCATAAAAAAAAAAAAATTATTTAGAGTTAGATCTTAGCTTCTATATTAATTTTATCTTAAATTGTACCATCCAATTTTTCTTAAATTATTCATTATGCTTTATTAAAGTTTTCTCTACAAAGAAACTTCTACTTTAACCTTCCATTTGGAGACCTAAAAGTTATTGTATGGTCTCCTAAAGATTTGACATGGCATCATAGATCTCGTAAAGATAATTACGATCTTTAAAAACTTTCACTCTCAATTCAACTTCCAATATGGTAGTTCTTGCGCTTGGATCTTATCATACCTTTCCTATATGATCAAAATGATCCATAATGGTAATCTTCATAGATCAAAAATAGTATTCTTTTTGGGTAAAGGATCAAAAATAGTATTTGAACCCAAATTTATGACATCAAAAGAATACTTGACACTAAAAAGTTTCGAAAGAGATTGATTTTTTATTCAATCATGAATGAAATCTATTTTTGCAAATGATCAATGTTTTGGACTCTACTGCTAGAAAAATTTCAGGATCCAATGCCAAGGTGATTCGTTTACCAACAAAGCAAGCTCAAATAAACCGCATAACTGGTCAAACCTTACTAATACATGAACAACTTTGCTCATTTGCACCACTTCAAACTTTGGTCATTTCCAAACCTAAACGTTTGGATTTGAATATTTTTCTTTTTTACCAATAGATTTGATTCAGGTTCAGATCCTTGGATTATGTTTACTTATGAATACATTTAGTCATGGACATGCTTAACTTTGAAATTGCAAACTCTAAATGATTGATTTCTATCCGTCTTTATTATAGATATTCATTAATCATAAACTCTTCTATAACTATTCTATTCTTATCCGTCACTCTATCATGACGCGATGGGAAAGAAGGGTAAGTGGTGCAAAGGCAAATAAATTAAGCAATCAAGGACCAACACCTTTGCTGATGGTGCGATTGATGCTAGATATGTACAAAGCTGCATACAAGTCTGTTACCATCCAAAAGAATATTGTGTGGGAGTGGGCCGCATGCCTCAATTTGTTCAGAAGTCCAAACACTTCATTATTATTTTTGGCTATTTTCCCCACTAAATTAATTGACTACCGTACTTTGGATGGATTAGGAGCTGGAGATGGAGTGCCTCGGAATATGAGAGAGGAGAGGACCGTTTTGTAGGGAAAGGATATAAATGAAGATTTAAACATACCATAGCTATTATTCTTTTCCTTTTTGCCTTTTGTTTCTATTCAGATGGAACTGGGAGAAGATGAAGAGCCAAGAGGTAAGTAACCTTGAAATAAAACCTAAATAATATCATACCATGATTTAAACTTGTAGAATTCCTGCACTCAACTGTGTAAAGGAGATTTGTACCCAGAAACCTGTTTGCTGGCCGACAATCTGATGCAAATTTGTTACACATCGCATTAAAGCTCAATCTGCACTCTCACCACCAGTTTATTGACCTGAGCCTGCCTCGCAATGAATCTGCGTTGCGGATAAAAGTGATCATCTTGACGAACCGCAGGAAAAAAAAAATCTCTTGAGACATTGTTATGCAGGTGTTTCATCATACATTTGGCTGACCGCATGATCCACTTCAGGTCTTTCCCCAGTTGAACCACAGAAGAATTTCCTTTACATGCAAGAGCTTGGAGCATGAGGATGCTCTCCTATCTAACCTGTTAAAAAAAAAAAAAAGCTGAAAATTAAATAGAGTCAGCCTTTCACCAACCAAAACAATTCAGTATTCATCTGGTGAAGCTATTAACCTTTCCTAATCCACCCTATAACACTTAGCATGAGTACGAATATTTATGTATGTTAATCTGCTGATGCTCGCAATGGATCTGATGTTGCTACTCCTAACTAAAGCAGATACCATCTGAGGAGGTCATTTTCAAGGGTGGAACCAGCTATGGCCCTGAAGTCCTCATTAGCCCCGACAGCTACCGAGTTCTAAGGGGGACAGCTCTTTTCTCAAATTAATATCATATATCTCGCGATCTCGTGGTGGAGAAAAAAATGGGCAACGTTATGAATAAAAAGGCTTGGTCTGTCTACATCTCATATCTCCATTGTTGGCATAGCAGACAAGTCAGACTCATTATAACAATATTGTAACCTCGTGTTGCCACCCTGTTCGCTTGATTTGAGGCTGATTTCCAGCACGCATTAAAGCTATATTAAACGTATCAAAGATGATATTTTAGTCACACTTGCTACTACTGGCCATATAAATCTTCAAGAAATTTTTAAGACCGTGCAGCCAAATATTCGAGAAATTATTAAAATATATTCAAAAAATTATGAAAACATATTCTCCGAATCTATCACTGTAAGCACATTCCAAAATCTATTATCATATATTTTCTATTAAGGAATCACCGAGGCATATTCTCGAAATATTCGTGAAATCTTTAAGATCATGTAGCCACTTAGCAAGGAATCTTCAGAGTATATTTTTGGAATCTATTGTATATATTTTCATCCTTGTATTTATTATATATCGTAAGCAATTATACAGAAACAATATAAGAGAATATATAGACCTCCTCAACAAAACATGTTGAAAGAGAATTTCTTCCCAACTCCAGATTTTATTTTATTTTTTTAAATTTTATAGCACGAACATTCAATTCAAGATAATTCCATTCCAATGGTGAAGTTACCCTACCTCAGACATCAATCCATGTTTCTTGGATGCCATTAGCCTTGTTAAGTTGGTATCGACCAGGAATTGGGCAAAAGGCTTCTATTTTATGTTTCATGTTTCAACTCTGAAGCATCTTCTCCAAGATGATGGATTCTAGTGTGATCATGGTCCCCGACTCTTCTCTTCTGTATGATATATATTCTCCAGCCTCCATTTTATGTCATTACTTCCGTTAGGAACCCAGCTACCTCCTCTTTTAATGGGATGGTGGGTATCCAATCCACGCTAACCTCAAGAAACCATCAACATTTACTCCCTCCTTGAATTCCATTCGCATGTGCCTCTAATTCTTTTTTTTTTTAAAGAGTTTAATAGAAGGACAAATTTATTAATACTACTTTTCATGAGTCACAACCCCCAAAAAATGATATATATAATTCCGTATAAAGAATCTTTCATAGAGCTGTATTCTTTTAGTTGACCTTTTTCATCTAATCTTTTTTCTTGTTTCTTTTTTCCTAAGAACTATTTTTAACCGCTACATGGTGTGGGGGAGTGATCCCACGTTCATGCAGTGGTCTTCTCTCCACCTGTCCAATTATGGAAATATTCTATGATGGAGAAGTTGGTTAGGGGAGTTGTTCAAGGTACAAAAGAAATGGATTCTATTAGGGTGACAGTTGGAGAGAACGTGTGAGGATCAAAACCCCATCATTTGATAATTATATGGACCATGGTTGAGGATAAACTATTAGTTGGGCTGTCAAACCTAATGGCATGTGACATGGGGATGCTCTAACAAAGTAGTGGCAAACAAGATGAGCACTCCAATGACTTTAATGATATCAAAGGCGTGGTAAGATGATTTGAGGGTGCGTGAGGACATGATCCTTTGCCCTTCTCTTTCCTTTGTTCCCTTAAAGAAAGAGAAGAACAGGTTCTTCTCTTTGTTCATGTACTGATTTCTGGGAGTTCCTTTTTGTTTCAATGAGTAATTAATATAAGCTCCCTTTTGTCATGCTTTTGTAATGGGGTGGTTGGCTATCCGTTGTATCTGATGTAACCATCATACTGTGTAATTTTCTTTCCTCTGCAATATAGCCTTCAGCTCCTTCTCAACCCAAGAAAGAGAAGAACAGAGCTCAGCTCACTGTCTCTTGTTTTTTTGGCATAGCATTCAAACAAGCATGGTCATAAATCCATTTTAAGCATCCAGATTTCTTAACTTCTTTTGGAAATAGGAGGACTCAAATTCGTCTCCGACTTCTGTTCGACATATCCAAGCCATAACAAGCAGTACAATTAGCAATTTTTAGAAGGTTTATATGCTTCATCTGTAAAAGTTACTTAAAAATTTCGAGCATATGTTATAGTAAGGGTTGGCCACTCAATTCTCTTCCATTAAGATATTATAATAATCCTGATTAATATCTTATAAAATATTGGTCACCATGCCTTTTGGTGAATTGTTAAAGATTTAATCTCATGGAAATCAAGATCGTTTTTTGTCTGTAACATTATCTTAGTAATATAACATAAGTCATTTCACATTACACTGGAAAGAAAACCATAGAAGCATTGAGCAATAGATTATTCATATGACACTCTACTTCTTGTAATATCATATTGCCGTACAATTTTACGATACGACAACCATCCAACAAGAGCCAGCTGCTTGCCTCTGCAAGGAAGCATCGAGCTTGACCTTTTTAATCAGAAAAAAGGTGCCATATATACATTATGCTGATTTTATGTGTTCTCTCGGCATACAAATATAACAAGAAAAATTAGGAAGTTCAAATTGTGTTTGATGGCACCCTCCCAGGCCACAATACCAAGGAAGAGACAATAGCGGCATATATCCATTGCTACACTAGAAAGATGAAATTGTGAAAACACAGTATGTAAATGAGTTATATAAGCAATTTAGATTTACATTGGGTTTCAATGGATGGTATTGATTATTTCTTCCTACCATTTTAAAAAAGCTTACTTTCTATTTCATATATTATGTAGAAGAAATTATAATAAGGAAGAAGATAATATAATTGATTCAAAAAGTGAATCAATAGAATATTAATTATGAAAATTTTTTGTCAATGACTACTAGTACGGTGGATAGGCATCTCACTCCTAGAGGCCTGCCCTTAGGATACCTAGGTTCAAATTCCAGATGTTTGGAAAAAAAAAAAATGTAAGTACCGCTACCAATGCTTAAGCAATAAGAAATTAGTACAAACATGTGTGGGCCTAGCATAACACCAGCCGCGTTGGTCAGGGAATGAGGAACGGAGCGGTGCTTGCTACCAATTTTCACTAATTAATTAGCTAATCTTCTTTTTTTTTTTATAGAAATAAATTTTAATATATAGAAAATCTACATACTAAAAGAGAATTTTTCATGTTTAAGATCGTTCTCATCTCTATGGTACGTTATTCGTACATAATTGGTGACACGTAGCTTTCATATTATCACAAGGGCCTTAGGTGTGACCGGACCCCGGCCCGAATCTTTTCAAGTTTCAAAATCTCACATCATTAGATTCCTACATTCCACCAACCATCTTTAGTTGGTTCGCGGTCATCCAAAAGATGAGTGACCAATCCTCTCCCCGGTGCCTACATCAGCCTCAAGAAAAACATACTTCTTTGCTGAGGTGAATATAATTGACTCGATATCTAACGAAGCCAAATGAAAGCGAGATTTATATGGAGGTCGCTATCAATTTGCAGCGTGCCCAATGTGTTTACCCATAAAAATAAAAATAAAAGAGCACAAGGACGTCACCCAAAGCACCAAAATCCTATTGATTAACGTCTAGGAAATTCTTTCTACACCGCGTATGGCTCCGTGATTCTCACATGAGATCAAAACACGGCACCCCAATCCGATCTCATGTGACAGCCAATCAGGTACCTACAAAGCTACACCGCCTATTTTCCTTCACAGCTGAAAACCCTACCAGAATAAAAGCTTTCGGCCCAAGTCCACAGAAATCGCTGATGCCTGAAGCAAACCGAGTAGCGGATCCCTCGGCATAGCGGGCCCCTTCTCTGTGAAAGGCTGAGAGGAACAGCACATTTTCTTCCAGGACTACACAACTAGTTCTCCGAGTACTACCATCTATTTATTTATTTATTTGCCGTTGGATTGGGACAGCGAATGGTGGAGTCGAGGATTTTGGATCCAAAAAACGAAAAGAAACACATAACACACGAAAAGTCATCAAAAATCCCAACCACCATACGTGGGCAGTAATTCCTTAGAGCTGAATCCCGTACACATGACATCAATTCGTTCTTGGGCAAAAATGCAGATGGGAAAACAAGTTTAGGTTAAGATATTCAATAGCCCTACCGGTGGACAAATCCACCCTTACATGTGAAAATACATAACAAGATGATCACGTTGAAGGGAGGTAAAAAAAATACAATCTCAAATACCTACTAATACAAATAACTCGTGCTGGAAACAGCACGGTATAATAGCAATTTAAGGCAAGGGAAAAAAAAAAGATGTAAGTGAAAAGAAAAGGACAGCCCAATCAATCTTATTACCCCGATACGACCCAAATAACCAGCAATCTGCCCGCTAACATCTAAGCTGTATCTCTGAGTGCCAATAGGCTTTAAGAAAGAAAAAAAATCAACACAAAATTTGCACCATACCATGATGGCATGCTGTTAGAAACAACTCCCGACTCCTGTGAGATTTTAGATGAACTTCTGATACCCAAATTCCAGGGAATTAATCTTCAGATACATAAGCTTTACCCTCATAGTACCTCCTTTCACTAGCTTCCTTCTTCTCATTCCTTTTCTGCAGAAAGAGAAATTCTTTAATCAAAAAAAAAAAAAATCCAAATATTCTCAGCTCCCTAGTATAAAAATTCATCCTAATTGCTGGAGGAATCACATAAAATATGCAGCCAGTCATCACCTAGATTTGCAGCCACCCATCACATGTATGACCATCATTCTTTCCAAATAGGAGGGGGAAAAAAAATGCTACACAGGCGACAGAATTTTGCAACTAGTCTCTAAAAAACCCATGCACGGTCCATAAAAAGATGTCTGCAAGATATCAGAGTAGGTTTTACTTGGGACCGGCTTGGTTTGTGAGTACCGTGTAATCCAAATGCGCATATGCCAAACTGAAGATAAACTGAAATCATAACAGCATCACTGGAGAACACTGGCTGGCAGCAGCCCCAACCTAGAGTTGGACAACATCAAATATTTATTGATGACATAAATTATACTTACATCTAGAAATTTAAAAAATCTATCATTATATTTTTGAGATTTATTTTTAACCTACACTTTAACCATGCAGATGAGGATTTTTGTAGGTTAAAAATAAACTTCAAGATAGATTTTTCAAACTTCTAGATATAAGTATAATTTATACCTAAACTCAGGAGGATTTTTATAATTTATCCTTTAAATAAAGCTAAGATCACATGATAAATGAGGCAGCACTGCCTACTAACTATGAAAGCCAAATCCCTCAAACAACTCATTAACGGTTCTCAAGGCATCTCAACAGACACAGAATAATGAGAGAACAGACAAAAGTACTTTGGAGTTTGAACAACTGAAATCAACAGAATTAAATGGAAAATTACCTGATATGCTTCATGATTTGAAACAATCCTCCTGATGATTGTGCTAGTAGTGATGTCTAAAGGGCTTTCTATTTGCCTATAGATGCCCATTGCCATTGGAACTGCATATGGGTTAGATTTCTCCTGAATAGTGATCCATGGACCGTTATCAGCAGATCAGATCCTGATTATTCACAGATGTATGGCAAACATGTATGAAAATTTAACACAAATTACCTTCAGAAAATCCATATTTTCTGCAATTGTTCCATGAACAACCAAGGAGATATTGAAGGTAGTAATCTGCAAATAAAACAAGTTTGGATATGCTAGATTAGTCTTCCATGCCATCTGAGAAATACTTTCTTAGTCTCTAGCCAAAAGAATAAAGAGAAGAGCCAACATAGATAACATGTGAAGGTATGCAGCAGAATCTCGGTGAAAATTAAAAAGAAAATTTATCTAACAAATATTACTGCAGTTGATGAAACAATAATTCAAGAAAATTATCTTAGCATGTTCCATAAACAAATTTATCTAAGGTATCCACTAATAATTCAAGAATATGAGGTGCACCACAAACAATTTGTTGACAGCATAAATAAGCAGCATTTTTATTTTTTTTTAAAAAAGGAAGAATTGAGTTGTGACTGCACAGTTAAGTTGCCAAAGTAGCACAATGGATTCTTGATATAGCTGGTGCACATGACAAGGTCACGGGCTGTATGCTCAGCATCCCATTAAACCAAATTGGGTGAAGACTTTCTCCACTACATAGCCCAGCACTAGCCAATGGGCTAATCTACACTATGGGATCTGAACCTTTTCATTCTTTTCTTTTTTGATCAACAAGTAAGGCTCTGCAAAAGGAATGCAGAAGTTGATAGTGAAGGTGGTAAAATGGTAATTGGATTCTCGGTTTTTGGTTATGGTTGTCCTCATCAGTGTTGTAAACTTTGTTTAAAATGGTAAGACAATACTTCCTCTAAAGAGAGAATGAAAGTGGTGTTAAACGACTCTCGGTGCATGCTTTTTCATTCTTGATTATTTCTTCAAAATAACAACATTAATAAATAGATCACAATGCTAGAAACTACACCAATATAGAATGCACCAATTATTAATTAGCCTGCTTGGACTAAAAAGGGTGGGATGCCATTTCTTTGCAAATATTTCAATAGACATGATCTGATAAATTCCTCAAAAAGAAAAACATGGCAGATGAGCACCAAAGAAAAGCAATAGGCAACATAATTAACATCAGTCCAAACCCAAAAAATGAAGATAAGGTGCAATCTAGGTTTTTGAAGACCAAGATCTCAGTCTATAACAGGATTATTTTTGAATGAACAAAGGCCATTTGAAGCTAACTTTTTTAATGTACTTAGATATCACAAGATCTTGCTTGCTATATCTCAGCTAGGGTAACAAAATATTGGTCAAAACTGGAATGACCCTTAATTTTTCAGTAATATCTTTATTTAGTAATATGGATGATAAATAGCGAATAGTTATCAAATTAATAAAAAAATACCTATATATTATAAAGGCAATTGATAAATAATTATGTCTATGACAAGTTAAAATTAACGTTAAATAATTAATCATATTCTTAAAAATAAATTAAAATCTCTTTTGTGATAAGCATCATATAGCAATGTAATATTGATAAATAATATTATGATAGTTTAACTTAGAATCAAATATGCATTAAATCATATGGAGATCAGTTAACCTTAAAAAAATTAATTAAAATATTTTTGTGATAAGCATCATATAGCAATGTAATATTGATAAATAATATTATGATTAGTGTAACTTAGAATCAAATACACATTAAATTATATGGAGATCAATTAACCTTTATGAATTTTAACTTTCAGTGAAGACAGAGATACATCAACTAATAAGATATGTGTATGAAGTACATCACAATCTCTCCTTCATTTCCAGATATCTATTTAGTATTTAATTAAACTATTTTTATTCATACGGGAAATTTGTCATATCAATATATATTTTTCTTTTTAATTGTTTTCACGCAATGCTTCTATTCCAAAAAAGAGATATAAAACCATGGCATATTAAACATATGTTAACTATACTTATTCCTCTATTGTCATGTAAAATTTTTATTTTTGTACATAGTAAAATATCATGTATAAGATATCACCTTACAGTTAACAAATCACAAAAATATTTGAAATATATTTATTATTCATGTGTTCAATACTGTTATGTCAAACATTTAATTTCTTTTATGATCACCGTGCAAATTGATGTCATGCAAAAAAAAAAAAAAAAAAAAAAAAAACCAATTAAAAAATATTATATTATGGTTCCATATTGGCCAAGATATAAAGATACCGTGAATCTCAGTGATCCTTGTATAACACTAGGTACAAAATATACGGTAAAAATTGAACTAATTAATCTTAGCTGATATGATGAAATAAAGTATCTGCCAACATTGTCAACATTTCAGCTATCCTATCTTAGCCAAGGTTTTTGCTTATATGACAAAATATCCCAGCTGATGCATTAATCTCATGTCAGGTAATATATCAAGATATCTTGGCATATATCAATCAATACAATAAGGGCCAATGTCTTAGATGTCTCGTATTAGTGGGTCCCCAGCACTAATATAAGCCAAGATCTCAGGTGGGATGAAATCCTTGGATGCAGTCAACCTAAAGATGTAAAAGGAGAAGAACAATAAAGAAAGCATCGGCATTACTCGCATCAAAATATTCCAAGCTTGTTTACTAATAAAACAAGAATTGTCATTAGATAGATCAAAATAATGCAGAAGATACAACCATCAAATCTTTTTCTGAAAAAAAAAAAAGTTGTTCTCAGAAAAAGTAAAATTCTGAAAGCAAGACGGCACTGCAAGATCCCTACCACCAGCAAAGCAGGTCATACATGACATGAAAAAAGTAAAAAAGATGCAAGATATTGGGCTATCTGCTGAATAGCTCCATGAATTACAGAACTTTTTGAATGAAACATTTTAAAAAGGTAACACTCAACCAGATGTGACAAACATTTTCGAGGCCAGCAAGAAGCCCAATAATAATAATAATAAGAGAAATTCTTTGTGCACCGCAGGTGCTGCACGCGGGCTGTACCGCCCATGGTGCACAAAGTATTTTCCTAATAATAATATTTATTTTGCCCATTTATGTACTCCTCATGATCATTTATTGCTACTGATGCAATTTTTTCTTTAAAGTTCCTAGTAATAACATCTGTCAAGTATCCATGAAAAACTATGATGCTACTTCACATCCAAGTGTGATCGTTTTGTCATCCTAATTGTTAGAATATTTTTTTTAAAAAAAAAGTCTGTGTTAAAGATTAAAGAGAATGTGAGAAAAAATTAAAATAAATAAAAACTCTAAATCTGAGATTCGTTTACATTCTGACACAATTGAAATGGAGTTTAGAATATTAGAACCCAGATTTCACAGTCAAATACTCTAACTGCATACAACAAGATGAGGCAACCAGCTTGTCCAGGAGACTCAGGAAGACGAACGAAATGAGAGCTCCCAGCTTAATGTGCATAGGAAGACACGTTTATTTCTTTCGAAAAAAGACACTAATAACAAATAGAAGATCCACGCATACACATGAACTTTCAAAAGATTGTTCCAGTGGATTCTACCAATCTCCACAACCTTCATGGGCATCTTGGAAAGAGGCATGGGATAAGTGGGGCAAATAAGGACTGAACTACCAAATGTCTCACTCAAGATAACAATCCCTCACAAAATTCCCCAAATGAAGAGAAAGAGCATTTGAGGTGCGATTCAAGCCCACCCCTATAATTTAAGTTTGTGATCATGGTCATGTAGAACTTATGATTACAAGATACACTCTAGTTGACATTCTTTGTATCCACAATGTTGCCTAAAAATTTTGATCGACGATGTCACTTTAGTTCTTCCTTTTACTTCAACGTCGATATGCATCAGTTCTTCATTTCTTTCCTTCATTTCTAATTTTGAGGGAAGCAAAAAATTCCTCTTTGTAATTATATGCAAACTGGAAATAGGGATAAATCAAACAAGTGTAAACGCAACAACACATTATACAACATGCATCACACAAACACAACTAACCATGTCTTTTGAAACTTCCCAGGGGGCACCAATAATCACTTCATCTACATAACGACAGGCCAAAACACTCAAGCTTCGTTCATGAAGATTCATAATTGGGCGATGGGCTCCTCGAGTAGAGCTGTCCATGGGATAGAAAAGACAGTATTAGTTCATTGGAAAAATTATGTAATCAAGTAATCTATAACTAGAATTGACAACCCCAGAAAAGCAGCCAGGAACTTTGTGAAGGAATTCAAACACAAACATAGAGTTAGGGCACACATCATGAAGCAGGCAAAATGAGATTTTCTTTACCTAAAATGATTTTGGACTAGATGATGTTTATCAATGGCTATATCTGGGATGTATCCAAAATGAGTCCTCCCCATATCCAATACCATTTTTTAAAGGATAATATCCAGAAATATCCCAGATGCATTAAGCTGTGACTAAGGTTCCACATATCCAATATGTGGAATACAGTCATGGCTACTATATGAAAGTAAGCATGGTTCATAGAGAATAGGTAAGTTTTTCCCCCTTACGTTTCCTGAACATACATACTGTAATATCCTGGGTCCTTATGCTTCCTGAACATGCATACTGTAACATCCTGGTCTTAATGGGACCAAGTGTATCATAACGTACGCTATAAAACAAGCAACTCTTTGTGAGCTCATGTCTGGCTCAAAATCCAGCTTGGCTTTGGCTCGCTTGATTGGTAAATGAGCCACAATAAAGCTACGCTTGGCTCCTGGAGAGACCTCAGGATCTCAATGGGATCTCTTAATAGAGCTGTCTTCGGCAGCTCAAGTTCAACTCGAAATTAAATGAGCAAGCCCAAGCTTGGCTCTATTACAAATATGAGCAGAGCTTAAACTAAGCCTGGCTTGCTTGAGCCAGCTTGTTTACAACCCTGATCAACATTACCATAACACACAATTATGCTGTACATAGATCTTTGATGTGAAAGGCAAAGTGCTCAGTCATTGTATGATTTGTTAAATCAGTTTGTATGCTATCACTAGGTAAAGAACTGAAATTGAGGAAGGTTTTATTTGGGCAATGAAGAGGACTCACTTGAGTGTTATGTGCTTGCTTTCTTTAATTATCCATGTTGTTGGAAAAGAATAATCAGTTTGAGAATAGCTGATCTTGAAGATTAGGAATAATCACTAATAAGATTTATTATATGAAACATGCATAGAGCTATGAGAAAATGAATGTTGTCCTTTCTCATAAAACAGGACTTAAGAAAAAAAAGACTGTGGAGCAGCATATCATCGCTAGCCAAGCTTCATAGAGGCAGGCAATGCACGAATTTGGACGGTACTAGTAAGCATCACATGGTTATTTGAAATAGTAGGGAAAGAAATCTAGCATATAACCTGATTGTCTGATCAGTATGTATCCCCACAAGCAAGAAGTCTCCAAGTCCTCGAGCAATCCGCAGGATCTACACAAAAAGTAATATAAGCTAATTACAAGAAGAAAGGTCACACAAAAAAAATAAAATAGCTTACCTGAATTCAGTAACAACTAACAATTGACATGTAAGCAGTATGAAGCAAGCAAGCACACATGCATGCATGCACAGGGTCAGCTGCTAAGCAAAGGATTGACTACATTTGAACATGACATGGCAAGGAACTTTGCTTTAATGACAAAGAAATGCACTCAACCACATTGATCAGAAGATGGATGAAAACAAGCAAAGCAACCAAATTTTCGAAAAAAAAGGAGGGGGATTGAACCAGACCATCAGGTAATACTAATCCAGTATATCAAGCAAACATATATGAACTGGATAAAGCACAAGAAATAACAGAAAACCGGAACCCCATTCCATAAGAAAATTTAGAAAAAAATCCATTGTCAATAATAAACTGGACTAATAGCTTTTTCTGCACAAGAGGAAGCATTAAATTGATAAAATACAAACAGGAAGAGCACCATATAGAAGGAAATACAAATTATTGACATGTTACGTTCTCCTACATTAGGGAACTTGCTACAATCTGCAATGCAGAAAAAATTGGAGATTCAACAAGATAGTCCAAGGGAACTTTTCACGGTTCTAAATGGCAAAAAAGCACTCAAAATGCACCCAAAAGATGAATGGCAGAAGTAGATAATTACATAGTGACATGAGAAAGCATAAGAGATGGGGGCAAATATGATACTGACATAAAAACACTCTCATTTTGTTTAGCTCACATAGAAGTAGCAACATACAGTCATAGAGGGGCCATAAGAACAGCCCAAACAGGGAATTGAGAGATGAAATTCAAGAATGTGTAGCAGAAGCTAAAAGCAGGCATGATAAGGAAGGGTATGGGATCATAGTCAAAGGATCTGCTATGAGCATTGATTACTGAAAAATCTGAATAAAGCAGTAAAGACTACTGGAACAATTCTTATGAAAGCTTATGTGGCTTTATGCGAAATGCCTCCAGTTAATCACCAAACATCAGTAACCATAGTTGATGGTGGAAAGGGTTTTAAAAAAAAAAAAATGATAGAACACAAAAAAATGTGAATACCTCTACATGTCCTGCATGGAACAGATCAAATGCGCCATCAATGTAAACTATGCGAGCATCTGGACCAGGCCCCTGCATGAGCAAAAAGTATTCATTGGATGAACAATTAAGATATATTCAAGTTGAATTTACTCACAATGATCAGAAACAAATAAAACAGTACCATACCAATCAATTTCTGAGAAATCACCAAAGCCATAAATTTATTGGGAAAAAGATATCCTTATTCTTGAATTATATTTCCTACAGGTTTCTTGGTTTTTGCAGATTAGACAGGAAAATAACAGAGTTTGTTATATCATATAATATTTTGTAATTTATTCTAGTTATTTTTCCCTTCCCCACATGTTTTAAAGTATTCCTTTTTCCCTTCATCTCCAAAATTTCTGACATTTTCCTAAATTTTCATCGAGCTTGACTTTTATTATTACTAAACTAATTAAGAGTCTTGACTATGTATTTATGCTCAAGAACATTACTTACAATACTCCCATGATATGACATGAAAAAGAAACACAAGCAGACACATCAATACATGGTAAAATGCAAGAAGAATATTATTATTGCTGCAAGAATTTATAACAGCAGCATTACAACCATTCTTGCTTTGGTTAAATTTGAGCCTTTTTCAGATCTGAATAGTGTCCTATCTTACAAGAAAAATATAAACAAGATCTAAAAGAAACCAGATTTTGTCAACCAAATCGAAGAGGTCAGCCACTTGGGCCACCTGTCACATGTACTTCAGGCATGCAAATTTTAACAGCAACAAAAACTGAACAGAAATGAGGAAGGTTTTGTGCTAGCAACCAAAAAAATTCAGTCAAACAAATTCATTTACAGATATACATATGTTATGTTCCCTAAAAAAATTTTCTAGGCATTTCTGGATTCAAAAAACAAACAAAACACGTTATAGGGGAACCCAGAAAAAGAAATGGCAAGATCTTAGAGTAATAGAATTATTCTCTTAGTATATAAAAGTTGTCAACTCCAATTTGGAAGATAACTAGCTTGGCCCAATAGGAAAGTAGAATATAGGTTCCATTGTGGTGTTTTATTCCCAATATAAAGCAAAGAAAATTAATCAGTCACCAAAGAAAATTTTCGAAATCCAAATGTGTAATTTTACTGATTTTACATGCATTAAGCATAACAAATTCACTAATCGAATCTTGCCATTTTTGGGTGAAGATGGAGGTTTTCTTGTTTTCTTGAAAGGCCTGCCAGAAAATAAGGACTTTTAATCAATAAGAGGATTTCATCTATGGTCTAAAATAGCATAGAGATCTTGTTGAGGTACTTGTCAGACATCTATTTCCTGGAATTGGAGGTATCTTCCTTTTTTTTTGTTTTTTTTGATTGGCTTTATTGGCTTTGTTACAGAAATCAGTTATCTAATCTCTAAGTGGAAACAAAACAAATCTAGAAATTCAGTACGACAGGAAAAAAAAGGAGCATATGTTGCTTGTTCTGTTTTTGGCAAACCAAAATGGCTTGCAGACTAGTTACTCCATCCAAAGAAGCTGATAATACAAGGAAAAAAATATTGATGCCAGTAAGGAATCTACCCATTTTAATCAATATACAAAACCCTAACATGATTTTAACTCAAGGCGGGGAAGGTAGGTCATCTTTGGCACACTTCATGCCAGTGGCCTTAAATCTTAGATTTGAACTCGGACTCAGCCCATCTATGACCACTATAGGTCATGTCAAGTTCAATTTCCAGGCATATGTGTTGCATATCAATCTTCTGGGCCCACATAAACCTTCTAAGTATGTTTAGTCAAAACAGACACATACAATCAGGTTAGAATTCCTTAATCAAAACCCCATTTAGTTCAAAAATCGGGTCCAAGGCCCATAACTGAATCATGGTCCAGCTAACCTGTGTCTGGTTACAATCTGAATTAAATCCAGGATCACCAGAACTAACACTGGATCCTAGTCCTTAGTCTTAAATTGACAACAGATGCACTAAAATCAAGCAAAGGGTGGGCAAGAAGAATAACCAACCTATTATCAGCAAGGTTTACCGCCCAGCAAGGATATGAGTTAAAAACCAGTAATCCCGGCAACAACCTCCAAGTTCTACTGTCAAGGTTTGAGGTCTCTTGATGATAATCAGGCATTCGCTTAAGGCATAATAAAATTTGTAGGTGGATGTTAGGATGAGGAGTCGGTAAGAGATACTTCTACATTTGATGCAGCATGAGTTGTAGCGAGCCTAGAAAGAGGAAATATTTAGATATATGGGGATTGGTAATAACATTCTATTCAGATAATTTTAAGAAGATTGCATAAGGGGTAAAGTTCAAGACTAAATCTGGGAATGGAGTATCCACGGGAAGGTTGGTTGACCCTGATTATTTTGAATTTCTATGATGGTGCCACTGTTTTATCAACTTTCAAGGCACAAGTTTCTACATATTCCAATCTTTCAACCTTATTTCAATTACTCATATTACCTTGAAAGGAAAAGAAGGTATAAAGAAATGGTGGAGTAAACATTATGTTGAAACTATTAGAATTGATATTTTTAAGAAAGATTATGGCATCTACCATTTGTCTTAGAAAAGACTGCCATACTCTCCTCTCCAAGAGAATGTTTGCTGGTATTTTTTGATACATCTATCCTGCTAAACCAAGACATGAAGATCTTTTTTCTTTAGATTTTCTTTTAGCACTTAAAAACACCTGAAAAACCTGTGCAACAAATATAATGTGGAGAACTTATCAAAAGCATTGGGATTTAATGCTGAATTTTTAATGATCATGATGTTTGTGGTAATCTTTTTTGCTGCAAGATGAGGGCAGTCACTATCAATTCTCAAACACGAACAGCTAAGAATAGTAACCGAGGCTGAAAAATAAAAGTTTTATCAAAGTCACATTCAATTGTGTATTGCTCTCTAAACTGGCCAGGACAGCTTTAATAATACATAAGCAATTCTATCAAAATTTACATGCCAAGTCAGCGAGCAGAGTTATCAAAGTATTTGTTTCATATGTTGGGATACACTTACACAGAAAATTTGGAAATGGATGGATTTGCTGCCATAAAATAGGGTAACACCAGGATGTTCCTAGAAGATGAAAGCATTTCACGGAGTCCACAGGTGAACCCGAATTGCCAAAAAATGATAGCACCTTAAAGCTTCATCTGGTATTTAACCTATGATGCACGTGCATTTAAGATAATGTATACAGTAATTCCTGCACTACTGAAGGCTAAGGCATTTAACTCCTGTGTAGCCAGTCACCTCTGGAGTACTGAATCTTATTTCCTGATTAGCAATTCCAATTATTAGTATTTATCTTGTTGCCTTGTAGGATACATGACCGGTACTGGATGTGATGGCATGTCAGATTATGTCAAGTTTAATTTACAGCAGAAAACAGTGTAAAGGGGCTTAACAACTTTATACACAGTTTTACATGGACAGTACGTAAGTGTTAGCTTGCTCACTTCTCCTGTTCAAGTGGCTATTTTATTATGACACTTCTATGGCAAGCACTCCAGTTTTAACTCTCAAAAAAGGTAAATCCTAAACCATCAGGGTAAACCTTCAAGCACTTTGCCACAAGGTCTACTGAATCATTAGAAGGAAAAAGAATGGACACGAACAAACTTCCTTAAGAAAGGCTCCTAGTTTCCATTAACATATCAAACTTCCAATGGACAATAAAGAGATTCTTGGTATTTTTTTCATCAGGCTAGCAAATTTGGATGAGAGTTCCATGAGCATACCTTCCCATTAGAAAATTGCACTATTCGTCGAGATGTTGGCAAAAAATGATATATCCGAGTTCCACCGCCAGATCCACCATCATCAACTTTTTGGTTGTGTCCATGACTGAACTGCCTTTGTAAAGAGGAATGATTATGACTATCACTACCTGACCTCTCCCTCACACAAAGAAGCATACGACCTGTTCATGAAATATGTTAACATGCAACTTGGAAATTGCATACATAAATTTACCAAAATTTACATGAAAATTTTCCTAGCTATCATTGTGATGTGCTTGGTCTATTGCAATATAAATAAACTTAACAGACCAGAGTAGGTGCAACAGCACACAAGCAAAATCCATCAGTTTAATTTTCCATATTACAAGGCAAACTTAGACATGTAACAGGAACATTCTTAAGGCTATCAACTTTCAAGGTCATGAAAGACAGTATACATACAACTAATCCTTCAATGGACACTTTTCATATTTAATCTCCATACAAAACACATGCAACTTATCTGCACTATGTATTCAAAATTTTTATTTAACACCACAACAGGTCACCACATGGATTAAATTCCCGTATAAATATCAGCAAGCAATTTGCTGGTACACTCATGAAAGGAAAAGTGCACTCGGCCTAGCGGCCGTAGCCCTCCTCTATATGGCAGTAGAGGAGGTTCTGGATTTGGAACTTGGTGTTGTTGTTTCCCAAGTATTAGACCCAATTAATTCTGTCTGGTGATACTCCCATCTACACCATCATTCTAAAAATAAAATTTTAAAGAGAATATAATATATATGCTCATAACAAGGTCATACCAGTTTGATTTAAATGGACCAATATTATCAGTGTAAAAAAAAAAGAACAAATTTGATCAATATATCACTTTAAATCACAGGATATTTTGTTGATATTGAATAAAAAATGGGTAACATCGCAATGAAAGAAGTATGTGATTTTGTGAATGTTCAACTCATGAGCCAGACCACAACAATGTCAATGCAACCATTATGTAGCCTGACATTGATCCAATGAGACAACAGGTGGCATGAAATATCATTGACCATCAATCGAATATTAACATGGACAAAAGTCAAATTGACTCCTGTCAATGTATCGCTTCAGCATACTCAATTTCATGGTAATGAAGAAAAGAATTAAAGCAACAACAATTGATTCCATGGTCTAACTAACACTTCTTGTCCAGAGCTCCATAAAGAGTCAGAATGTCAGGTGTCAACAAAGTCGGATGGGGGAGGGAAAGAAAAAAAGAGCAGAATCAGTACCAACGATATCTGTGCTTGACACTCCTTCAGTTCTTTTGATCTGCTTATAACGACCAGCCTTCTTAGCAAGGGCATATGCATCAGTGCCATCTGGTAGTAGGCAAGGATCATCCCCATGGATAATGTAATCTATATCATACTCGGTAAACAGCTTGTTCATGAACTCTTCTGTGATAGCATAAGGAGCATCTGGAATGACCTCATCCACCCATTTCACAGCACCTACCATTATCATCCTGAGGCCAGGAAGGGGAACAATGAATGATTTAATCACGCTTGATAGAGATCTCCACTTATGAATAAAATCATGGAGGTAAGTCTTATCAAACTAAGTTGTTTGAACACAATTATTATCAAACAACAAAAAGATATCTTGGTGAAAAAACTTAATCAGTTGAATTGAAATTTATTTCCAGGTAGAAGAAGTCAAAATTAATTGCTAATTTGAAACCATAGAAAATTTTCAAAATAGTCTTATGATTTAGAAAGCAGAAACAATTTATATGATACACAATTTGAATAGAAAATAAAATGAAAATAAAGCCATAAAGAGAATTATGTCAAAAGGAAAAATGGAAACAATTTATATGATAAACAACCTGAACAGAAATTAAAATCAAAATAACACCTTAAACAAAGTTGATGTCCAAGAGATAGCACAGTGCAATACGTCTAATTATCTTGAACTAGCCTGCAGCATGTCAACTGCACATGAGTGGGTTTAGTAAATTCCATCACATGTGATGTCCGTGCTTAATTTAAGATCACTTGTAGTTTATAGGTTATTTTGATTTCATAAAGTGTGGTGTACATGACAGATACTAGTAGAAAGAATATCTAATGATGATCGAGAAGTCATTGAAAAATTAAATATACGAGTTTTAATTCTTTCACCATCATTCTTTTTTTATATTTGTGCCAACCATTTTGCATGTGAAGATGATGAGTGTCCTATCATACGAGATCCCATCAATTGGCACATGTTATGTGTATAACTAAGTCAAAAAAGGAGTTTCTCAATGACGGTTATGCTCCGATCAACTAACAATCTTGATATTTGATGAAGTAAAATGATGCCATTAACTTATTATGTAAAATGCATGTGATCAAAGCAACAGCATGAGTTTTTGATGGACAGTTCTAGTCCATCGTTACAGCAGGACATATGCTAGGGCTAAGATGGCTTTGGGTCAACCTGCAGGCCTAGCTCGAGGAGATTCAGATCAGGCTTAGGCCTCAAATCTAACACCAGAAAAGTTCAAACTGGTTCAAGTAAAGCCTTGGCCTAACCAAGCCCCCCATCAAAGCCCAGCCCAAAGACTCTCTTGAACCTCAATCAAAACCCATGCCTGACCCCAAATCCAGGCCATATTTATACCCCAATCCCTAATCCTATCTCCCATACATCCCACACCCCTCTCTCCTCTCCACTCTGTGCCACTCACCATGCTCGGGCAAATGAAGTAAGCTATGCAAGCTCAACTTGAAAAAGCATGAATCAAGCTTGATTCAACAAATAAAAGCTAGAACCAGCAAAACAAGCCCGAAATTTATTTCAAGTCAAGCAAAAAATAGGCCCGACTCAGTCAAGCTCAGCTTCACAAGGCTTGATATATTTATATTTTTGTTTATGTATTGCATATTATATAAATAACATATTATCGGATTTAGGCTTTAAAAATTGAATTTTATTTATTCTACGAATCAGTTACATGTTAATTCAGGCTTCAACCAATCTAGAAATCAAGCTAAAATTCCAGTTTCAACTAAGCTTGAATTCATTTCAATTCAAATTAGGACTATCAAGTTGATCGATTAGGCTCATGCTCATGGCTCAACTTGAAATGAAGCTTGAACTGAGCTTCAAACAACGTTAAAAAAAAAAACCCAGCTTGATCCAAGAAATTAAGTGAGAGTTTCCCATCCACATCGTAAGAAGAACGAGCCTGTAACTGACAGCCCCTTCCTCACTCGAGCATTTTTTTTTTCTCTTAACCCAATGCCACACTCAGGGAAAACAACCACCCCAATCATCACTGCTAAAGCCTACAAGCTTGATCAAGTTCAGCTCGATTACACCCATAGAGCTCCATGACCACCTCACCCCTCCATGCATCCCCCCCCCAACCCCCTCTTCTTTTCTCTCACTCACTCACCACCGAAGCCAAGGGCTATGTGTCTTGTTCCCTTCACCACTGCTCCCTCCTAATCCTCCACCACCTCTGCCTCACCAGCACCCTAGCACCAGCCTGGAGGGCCCTCATCCCCACCAGCACCCTCAGCCCCCCTCTCCTCCCTCCGCATCCCATCCCTACCATCACTCAAATAGTGAATGAACTAACGGTGAAAGCAAGAAGCTCAAAATAAAAACATAACACAGCGAATCTAATAATAGCATGCATAGAAATTCAAATTCAATCAGCATTTGATTGGAAAAAAAGAGTGTGAAGATGAAGAAGAAGCAAACTCCAAGTCAAGGGTCATCTATCAGCATCTATAACATACCATTGATACAAGACATCACCAACAATTCAATGAGGCACATAATCTCCGCAATTATTAAATATTAACAGGAAGATCAAGATGCCAGAAAATGATGATTTCTAAACAAGAAGAAATTAGCAAGGAAATAATTCAGGCCTTCCATATTAAAGCAAAAAGGTAAAAGGCAACTTGTCAGATTTTTAAATCAGCGAATTCAATAAAATTTTTACAACTATCAAGAGAATAGAAGGCTATAAATCCTAAATCCACAGCTCCATTATATATACATGGCAAAAAAAAAAAAAATTAAAGATCTTTTCACAAAAGACGGCAATTAGAAAATAATCGACCTCTCGTGGAGCGGCGTGACAGGAGGGCCCTTGTTGGCCGTGATCTCGTCGTCGCTCACGACCCCGACGACGAGCACATCCCCGAGGGCCCGCGCCTGGCGCAGCGCGTTGCAGTGGCCGTAGTGCATCATGTCAAAGCACCCGTCCATGTACACCCGAACGGGCTTCTTCCTCCTCCGCCGGATCCCCAGCGGCGGGAGCACCGGCGCCCGGCCCAGCTGCACCGCCAGCACGGCGGCGCCGAGCACCAGCCCCCCAAGCACGCACGCCGCCACGAATCTCGAGCTCGCGAGGCTCTCCATGGCCCCGTTCTCCGATCCCATGGGAGCAGAAACAAAAAGAAGAAAAGGATCGAGCACTAGGGTTTCTTCAACCTCTAGGGTTCGACGACGCTTCTTGGAGTCCCGCCATTAGATGCTCCCATCTCCAGTCAAGGAGAAGAAAGAAGACGAGGCAGAGCAATTTATAGGAATCTCGGAGTTGGAGGGCAAATGGAGGGCTAAAAGGGATTCGATTCGCAATACGAAAGAGAGCGCAAATGAAGAGCAAGAAGCTTTTAATGCCTTTCTGGCTTCCCTTCCTCCGGCTTCTGGCTCTTTCTTGGAGGGGGAATGCGAGCGCGGCGAGAGAGAGGGGTGGGGAAATTAATGGATCAGCGAAAGGAGAAACCTTGACCGTCTGATTAATCGGTAAAAGGCGATACTACGAGAGGCGGTTGGGGAATGGCTCCGGGTTGTATCTTTCTCGCGAAAGAATGATTGATCTTCTTTCGCGGCACGAACCGTTGCCCATAATCTGCACAGATCACAAAGCAGACTTCGCTCTTTAAAGCGGTGAGAAGCGCGATCCAACGCTTCGCGCCGTGAAAGAAGATCAATCACTCTTTCGCGCGAAAGATACAACCCGCACCCTGGGGAAGGGCGGAGGAGACAGGTGTCTCATATTTTATTTGGTGGGTATTATTTCGGTTGAGGGTAAGATTATTTATTTGAGGGAGAGTTGCTGAAATGCCACGTGGGTCACCGGGGTGCCGTGAGAAGACGTTAATTGGCGCGTCGAACCAATTGGAGAGGCCGTGACGTTAAGATGTGCCTGCCGGATACGCTTACATACGACTCTTAACCACGAAGAAAGAATGGGAGGACGTGGTGTGTCTAGAAGGATAGCGAGTTTTGGGACTGGGATTTGAGATGTCCGTCCCTTCCTGGCCGGTGGGACCAGGTGAGGACATAGCGTCTTCTCTTTCTGTGGCAGCATTATTCTCACATTGTAAAGCTAGTGGCTTGCAGATATGGTACATTGGTATATAACTTTGTGAGCCATGTTGCTTGTAGTTTGGTGAGGTGTGGGATATGATGGTGGATCATGTTGATGAGCAAATAAAAGAATAATCAATACATTTATGCGAGACGTTATCGTGCCCACTTCATCATTCCAGTTTTAATTTTGAAATGGTGGTGGGAATCTCATGTGAATCATCTTTTTTCTTGCATCTGTCTCCAAAGATTTCGTGTCACAGTTTCTGTTTTTGTTAATTATTATATAGAAAAGGAAATCAACATGGTGAATCTCTTTTGCTATTGCGTTGTTGGGAAAAGGGAAATGAGAGTTAAACTTATTATATGGACAGGATACTGGATTTTATTGGATTATGATTCCCAGACAGATCACAAGAAGATTATGGAAAGCCCTTCTGCACAACATATCTAAAAAAACAGGTACTTCCATTGTGATTCCATAGGACGCCAACCAAAATTCCATAAAATTATTACCTCATTTAATGATTGTTTTAACTCAAAATGAATAGGCATATTCCTGTACTTTGACATTTGGAGACGATCGACTTTTTAGAACATGCAACGAGGCATCTAGAAGCTTTCTTTATTATTTTTTATTTTTTTATTTTTTTTTATAACACATAATAATATATGTAAATAGATAGAGAGAGCACAAAATATAATACGTGTAAGACATAGTTTGTTGGGAAGAGTTGAACCAAAATTGAGAATGAGCAGCTTTCATTCCGAGTAACATGGCTAAAGCATATTTAATTGAAAAGAGTTGGACTCTAAAAAAAAATAAGAATAAATGAGACATATGTTTAGTTTTAAAAAAAAAGAAGCTAAACTCTAAAATGGGAATGAGAATTAATGACTTACATTTTAACTATTTGATTAGGAAAAAATTTATTCCCATCTAATCTTTCAAAACTTAACCACTACTTTTTATAATATTCAATTTCCATTCCTATTCCGAATAACCCATTCCCATTCGATAATTTATTCTGACTTCAATTTCGAACCAAACGCACCCATGGTCGCTTAGAAGAGCCGCACTTATTCAAAGATTCGAGTTTTTACCCAACCTGCTTTTCCTTCACCAAGGACTTACAAAGAACTGTTACGTTCGTCTTAGAAGAGCCGCTCCAATACACAGAATTCGGGGAGGCTTATAAAGAACGGTTACGTTCGTCTATAATTTGCTATAAGGAATTGCTTGTTCACCTCTAGTTGGTTCTTTTAAGGATAACAAGATGTAACAAAGTTCATTTACTCGAGGATAAAATATCAGATATGTGAGATAAAACATCCAGAACCAGTACACAGTCAATACACTGAGGCCAATAATGATACAAGTCATGGTTGGTTAAGTTATATTTCTCTAATATTTATGTACAGAAAACTAAAGGGTGGAACCCAATACGATAAGATCGAATGAAATGGATAGCCAGATATGCGAAGACACATTGAAACCCGTGCCAGCCACGCACCGTAAGCTACAGAGCCATTTCTGCCTGAAGTGCAGCCAATTCATCCACATCACTCGCTGGACGTGGGGTTTCTCTCTCGGGTTGATTTGGATTCGGCAATCGTGCAGCAGGGACTGCAGAAGGCGGCTGGAGGAGCTCTTCTTCCAACTCTTCTCCTTCAAGATCTTCAAGCTCAGCTTCAAGTTCATCCTGTTCCAAAAATTTACTCATACAACTGAGCGAAAAGTTTACAAGCTATTTAAATACATTTGACCAATATCCAACTCAAGTCTTGGCAGCCAGGAACAATTTCCTTGCCAAATACTGAGATTGCGGTCCAAAAGTCATCAAATTCTCAGAATTGAACTCAACCATTTCCATCAAGGTTGTAACTCATGTTTGAAATGATATGAACTGTCTCTATATTGTTGACCATGATGGGATTCTCTTAAAATTGGCCACTTACCCTGAAAATCTTGGTGATGAACAAAGTCCAATGGGAGAAAAAGGCGTAATGAATGCAAAGATTCGAAATGAAAATAATCATTTGGTTCTTTCATTCTCTGCTTACACCAGTTTTTGTGGTACTTCTATTACCTGGGTTTGTTTTATTGATTGAGTTGCTTTGTGATTTCATCTCCCTAAATCTAACTCCTGTTTCAAAATGGAAATTTGACAAGAAATTTAGAGGTAGAAAGGAAAATGACAGAATGCATGCTAAACCTCGTCGAAGTCAGCTGCAGCACCAACTGGCATTGCAAGTGCCTCCTGTATCTGCCTCATATTCTCTGTATCCTCGTTTGCTTGTTCCATGGTCTTCTCTATATCATCAATGCTCCTGCATCATTGTGAGGAACATGGGTTATTTCATTGGCATGGTATTATTAAGCCAACAGAACTTCATCAATGAACCAGGCCAAACTTCAAGAATTCTCCAACATGGGGTTACTGTTCACTGTTCAGTTTAAACTCAGTGCTTATGGCATTTGTCCAACAAAATCCCAGCATGAGCATATACTGAGGGTGCGGTTCATTTCAAAGGAATGCAACTAGATACATGCACTAGTTGGCATGATGTGAAATTGTTTAAAGGAGTAAGCATGTCAGCTTGATATAAAGATAGATGAAATATATGAAATTTGTAAAGCTCCGAGAACCAAATTACTTCTCAAATGCTATGTAAAGTAAAAACAAGAAACTGTTTATTATGAGCCACTTAACCAAATGATTAGAATTAACCTGAAGCATGGGATAAGGAACCTCAGCAGATGAGCATGATTAAATTCCTCTGCCATATGAATGAATTCAAATAGCAACTTGGAAATTACAAAAGCTTAATTTGAGAATCAATGGATTAATGTGTAACTTCTTCACTTAACCTAACCCATTTAGGAGGTGAGGGGAAGGAAATGAAAGTTTACAATGACTGTTGGATGGACTTAACAGCAGATGATCCTGTCCGCAGAGCATCTATAGTGTCAGTAGTTGCCTTTGCACCTTCAACCACGATCATCTACATATGAATGCATACTCTATTATTATCCAGTAATATGTCATGTAATGAAATTAAAGGAAGTGTTAGTTCATATATGATATACCTGATCATGAACTCGTAACTGGAAGTTCCCCAGCTGTTCTATCTGTGCTTCGTATAACTTCTTTTTCTTTAGGCATTGAATAGCAGCTGCAAGAAAATAAAATGTGTTTCTGCAAAATAAGTTTTCAAGATATGACAACCGACCAATTAACTGACTCCTCAGCAAGGTTTTAACTCTTTAGTATCGGCCGGTGCCAATTGGCACATACAATGTTGAGCCAGCATCAACACTGGCACTAAGCACGGCACCCATTTAGGTCCTTTCTTAAATGTTTTCATTTAAGCAGGACCTTTAATTTTCAAGCACATGCTTCGGCATGGCACAGCATAGCATGTGCATGCTAACAACACCCAATGCCTGCAGCACTAAAATCCTTGCTCTCGAGAGATGTTTCCTTAGACTATTTTGACTAGTATGTAGAGAGGAGACAGATCATCCAACAGTCTATAGCCTTGGATGCATGTTTTAGCTAATTACTTACTGTCTCTAGTAAGTAGGTAGGCAGTAAATAATGTCATAATGTGATTACCAAGTTCATATCTAAATTATATAAATGGTTCAACATTCAGAAGATTTCAGTGGAACATATGGAAAAACAGCTTACTCTGGCCGGTTTGCATGAACTTGGATAAGACCATTTAAATAGAAGGCAAAGCAAATTCAATCCATAAAGATAAATTTATTCAGTGAATAAAAGTCTGTAAAATATACAAATTGTAACATGCAAACAATGGCACATGTATTTAAAGAGTGAATGGATAGATCAGCTAAAGTAAAGGCACCAAAAGCATGTAAAGAAGCTTCAGAGCTGAATGTATAAGTCCAAAGGGCATGTAAATAAGATCTTCAAGTAAAAATACATAGAGTTTTCAAATGAACCATAATTCGAAAGAGAAGAGGAGGCGGAGCTGAGAACAAAGTTCCTTGACTGTTCTATGCAACATATTAATGCACAGGGAGCTGCAACCCTTTTTCCTAACTTCTAATTTACGGGTTGTCAAGTTTTGACATCTGATGTCAGATTTCTTTTTTTCCAGTTACCGACATGATGCAGTGAAAGGTTGTAAGAAAGACCAGATATAACACTGTTTATAGTGATATTGGGAGAGGCAAGGTGCGTCTGTTTGAAACTCATCTCACCAAAAAGCAGACAAGAAAATTTATGGCAAAGCATCCAGATATTCAGTACATATTAAAAAAAAAAAATGAACGTAATGCATGAAACTGAGCATTGAGTAGTTAAACTCAAAAAACAATAGTAAATCATACAGAAACTGAATTAGTATAATATATGATGATCATCATGGTTTCGAAACAGATTTCAAGAAGAAATGAAGGCACTGGTGTAAGCAGCTTGTAAGATCCATCACTGGCTTTATCAGTCCTTTGTCACATGCCAACTGATGCTGCACTGCATACTAAAGAAATTTATTTTTTTTCAGGCATGCTTTCTTCACCATCAATTCACATGCATGACTGTTGGTTTCAAGGGCTGCTGCACAAAAATACATTATGGCATGAAATTGTATTACATCCACTTTCCGTCCTTCAAGAAACCTATGTTTCTAAATAGGGATTTCCAAAGCTAGTGACAGAATAGTTGTCTGTTATCAACATAGCAAAGAAACAACAACAACACGATTTCGTGCAATTCTTTAGAGGTATTATTAAAGATCATGAACAATAGAAAGGAAATAGATTATGAATTCTTCTATTTCAATCTCAGTTTTATGTTCAGTTTATGACAATCATAAGAAACAAACAATTCATATCCTCTATGCACCCCCTCTCCAGAACCTAAAACCAAATTCTATGTATTTAAGTGTCCAGTCCTCAACTGTTGCATTGACACTAAATCGCTCACACAGTCATGCCAGTATCAGCATCTAGAGATACACTTCTAGTTGATGACAATTTATATATGATTCGTATCTGATATAAACAAGAAGAAAAAATAAGTTGTCAAGATAATATCAAGGTCCAAGGTACCTCATGTTCCCAAAGCATATTATCTCATAATTAAAACTCAAGATAATATCAAGGTCCGAGGTACCTCATGTTCCCAAAGCATATGATCTCATAATTAAAACTAATTTTATTGAAAAGTTCCAGGTCCTTGAACATTGTCAGATATGTATTTCCTGATATTAATACTTGATGGAAAGTAGCAGTATATAAGTTCAACTATCTATACTAAGCAAAAATCGTGCTACTAGTCTACTACACATTATGTCAGTGAATCATGTTTGCTTGAGCTGGTTTAGATTTAAACAAAGTCATACACAAAAAATAGATAAAACATGATGACGTTTCATCAATTTTTTTTCCTGACTAAAGCAAACTGCAGAATTGATGCAACATAGAGAAGTGAACCATAGATAGCAAAGGAGGAATTTTGAGAGGAAGTAGCAGCAAGCACTGGGTTCACTAATTAGAAATCCTACAAAAGATAGGGCAAGGAAAGAGCATTGGGCCTAACACACTGAGGGTATGGCAAGCACTGGTTTCACTGCCTACAGCTCCTATTAAGTCATTGGGTGTAGAATTGTTAAACTGACTGTTCATTGAATTGCAAGGGAAAAAAATACTAACTACAAATACACTTGCATGAATATTGTCAAGAAAGTTCCACATAGTGGATGTTTTCTGAAAGTGAAACATAGAATAAGAAAAAATAAATAAATAAACTAAGAAAAGGCCCAATCAAGGTCATGTGTTGAATAAAGCTGTTCTAGCAATTTCATGCCAATCCACAACAAGATAGATTAGTTACTACTTACTATCTTAAAACCTAAGAAGCTTCAAAATGTGCAACTGGGTGGAAACTCATGAAGTCATAAATTCAAGATGTGAATATGTGGTGAGTAACATAGATAATGAAGTTCATAACTTCAGTAGCAAAAAACGCGATGAAGTTCATGATCCACATGAGGGTTAACTAGCAATTTATACTTTCATCTAGGCCATTCATCACTTGCAGTAAATACACAGTCATGACTTGGAAGTGTGTGATGTGAACATTTACTATATAAGTTGGATAACTAAGTGCTTGTTTTTTTCCTCCTGTTTTTGTTTTTAAAAATGCAAGAAGGAAAAAATGAACAAGATAACTGAACAATTACATGAATTAGAACCCTTTTGTTCTTCTTCTTCTTTCTTTCTTTCTTTCTTTCTTTTCAATTGTTTTAAAACTTCTAGAGCTTTTGGTAGCAAGGAATGGCAGAAGTTTTGTGCAATTTCTATCTTCAACATCAATCTCCATGTAGTCTTTTACCAATTTTAACAAAAACAACAACAAAAACACAAAGCCCTAATTCTCGGGCAATTTAATCACTAACATTTTTCATTTAGCTAGCTATTACAATGACCATGGTACATATACCTCATGAATTAGGACTTCATTCTTTCAAATTCACCAGTTAAGGAAAATATGGTCCCTAAATAAAAGAGCATCTTTGAAAAAGAATTCATTATTATATTATGAGTGAATTATCCTGGATGTTGAAAAACCAGAAAAGATGGAAGCACATACCTTTTTTGTTTTTTGCTTTTGTGTAATCTTTTGCCTTTTCAACTTCTCTAGAGATTTTCTTCTGAAGAACATGCTCTTTCTTCTCCAACATTTCTAGTGTCTGAAAATAATACAGGATGATCATAACTTCGGAGAAAAGAGGCGCTTGGCAAAAACAAAGCTTGCAGACAGAAAATAGATGATAATAAGAGTTACCGTTTGCCCTTTGCAAGATATTTACAAGATTAACTAATACAATTCTCCCAAAATGATCCAACGAACAAGCAGTTAATTCTTCTTCTTCCCATCATCTTCTTTGAGCAATGAAGACAAACAAAAATTCAGCTAACACAAAGGTGGACGCTTGGGCAGGGTATAAATTTTGTTTCTTCACTTTTTTTTTGGAAATGAGAGAGCAAGAAATCTTTAACTAAAGTAAAGGTGGACACTTGGGCAGGGTATAGAAAACATGATCTTCCTGGAAGTCGCACAAACCACCATGCAATTTAACAAGCAATTAATAGCCATTTCCACCACATCAAACTGACGAACAGAAAAACGCAACCCAAGAAAGAAAAGGATTTTGCTGCTGGGAGAACAAAAATGATAACCGAAAGGACGAGGTGGTCTTAAACATTAGATTTTGGTAATATTACCGACTTCACATCGGTCCCACAAGAAGAATCTGAACCTTTTTTAAAGTAGAAAACTTCATTCATTTTGCAAGGAAGCAAGTTTAGAAGCTCATTAGTGACACAGAGTCCCATCATTTTGGTAAAGTATATAGCTTCCTCGATCACTATAATGGAAGTGAATTTGTTACAAACTTCTCTATGCCTCTCCACGACCAAAGAAATCTTCGACTTGTGTACCAAATCTTTTAGCCTCCTCACACCGGAGCCAATTATCTAGCCGTACCCATGAACCTCTTCCTTCTCTTACATATAAACACAATAATATAAAAAGATAACATCACAAAAAGGATAAAGAGCACATGAACGTTTTAATATTCCAGAAACATTGACAAATTTCCTTAAAAAATATTAGAATTAACCTTTTTTTATTAAAAAAATTCGCTACGTATAAACGAAAGAAGAGAAGGAACGAATTTTTTTACAAAAAGGAATAATTAATTACCTCGTGGAGACGATCTAAGGTGGAGAGGGTCGAGGGGGGCTGCTTCTTGGGCTTCGTTAGCAATCCCTTCAGCATCTTCGCGTCTTGGAGAAGGCAAAGGGAGAGGAGAACAGTAATAGTCGAAGAGAGGGCGAAGGTGAACACCAACAAACTTTTACCCAAAGAAAGAGGAAAGAAAGGAAGGACAAAGCCAGCCAACAGTAAGTCAAACGGAAGAAAATGGAGTGGCACGTGGAAAGGCCGACATGGAAAAAAACGCGGTCGGAAGGCACCGGGTCGGTTTGCCCGGTGAAAACAATAGCAGGTAGATGAAATTCTCCGGCGTACTCATCCGGGTGTCCCTTTCCTCTTGTAGATGTAGAGAAGGCTCATGGTGGCCGCCAGCGAGATGCTACTCGGTTATTTGTCCAATCATATAAACATTGCAAAAAGAGCATGTTAAATTTTTTGCAAAGAAACTAGTATTGAAACTATTGTTGATGGAGAAAACATAAAGGGTTAGGAATACCAAATTTATTAAACTTCTATCTTTGGACATCTAAGATTATTACGGTTAAGCTTCGATGATACAAAATTGTACTACAATATATTTTTTCCCCGATCATGTAATTAGGATAATTTCTTTATCATGTACCATCTAGCTAGGCCCAACTTAGTAATCTTATATCTTCTAACATCTAATTACAGTACCACCAAGATCATAGCCCAATGGAATGGACTTGACTTCCAACATGCCAGGACTTACATGATCTTTTTTTCCTTACCAAAAAAAAATATATCCGATCACAATTAAGCTTTGATAGTTTACCATCGTTCACATGAGATATGAAGTTGTTCTACAATATATCTTTTTTTTTTCCCTCTAGCCGTGTAATCAGAATAATATTTTTTATTAGGACTGCCTTCTAAAAAGTGCCTTAACATCTACCTATCCTATGGATGTTACCAGCTTATTAAACTTGACTTAGTAAAAATCAAAACTTTAGCTATCTTTTTAAAATATAAAATAAATTAGTCGATGACCCATACATTACGTGGGATAAATAATTACGATATGTAATTATTAAAATTTTTAATAATAAATATTCATAATAAATTTTTTTTAATTTTTTTTAATATTTTATTTTATTTTATTTATTATATATATTATTTTTTTATTATTTTATAAAATTATATTTTATTTTTTTCTCTTGTTCTCATACCTTCTATGCATTCATTGGTGCCGCCACACCCTCCGTCGCCCCACCACGACTCTCTTTCTCTCTGCTTGGCAAATGCCGATCCCAATTGCACCCCGCCCTCTCTTTTTTCTCATATATTCTCTGTGTCCGCCAATGCCGCCCCACAATCGCTCTCCTTCTCTCTTGGCAAATGTCGATCTCGATTGCACCCCCTAGCGCTCTTGTCGATATCATCGCTTCCGACGCCACCATTAAAAGAAGTGTGAGAAACTTTCTCTCTTCTTTTTTTTTTTTTATAAAATAATATTTTATTTTTTTCTTCTTCCTTCTAGTTCTTATATCTTCTCTGCACCCGTCAATGCTACCTACCATAGCTCCTCTTCTCTCTCGACAAATGCCAATCTCGATTATACCCTAGCCCCCTCACTTCTTCTCAAACCTTCTTTGTGCTTGTCGGTGCTGTCCCACTATCGCTTTTCTTCTCTTTTGATAAATACCAATCCTGATCACACCCCCGGCGCTCCTACCGGTACCGCTGCCCCTAGCTCCACCATTGAAGAAAGAGAGAAAAACTCTCTCTTCTTTTTTTTTATTTTCTTTGTTTCTTCTTTGTTTCTCTTCTTTTTTCTTTCCGTAATTATTATTTTTTCTTCCTCAATTTTCGGTCAACACTCACCTTTCCTCAATTTCTTGCCTGTTGAATACTCAGAATACCATCATTCTTAATTTTTTGTATCATCCAAAAAACTAACCGAACATAAAAAAAATAACAATAAGAAAAAAATTTAAAAAAAATTTAGAAAAGATACTATCAAACTCACTTTTCTTTTTGGAAGGGCTCGATTTTGCCGCCCACCCCCTTTCTCACCCATGTGCCCTCGCCACCATCTTCCAACCGAGAAAGATAGAAATTCAAAGAAAGAAACAAAAAGAATGAAAAGTAACATGCTTCATCATTGGTATCTTGTAAATTTTCGGAAGCTATTAAATGCAAAGATTTGACTTTCAAATCGACAAAGTATCGTATCTTGTTTACGGATAATTTATTAAGTTTGATCTGATCTGATCTAATAGATCGATTCAAATTTCAAAATATATTATTTTTAAAAAATAATAAAAATATTTTTTTTAAAAAATAAATTAGTATATTATTATTTTTAAAATTAAAAAATATATTAACTTTTTAAAATAATAATAAATTAATATTTTTTTAATTATTATTATTATTTTAATAATATTTTATTTTAAAAAAAATAATATTTTTAAAAAATTATTATTTTCATCTCTTATCCCTTTCCTACTTTTATTTTAAAATAATATTTTTTTAATTTTTAAAATACTACTTTATTATTATTTAAAATAATATTTTAAATTATTATTAATAATAACATAATAATTTTTTTTTTCTCTTTCTTTTCAAATATTTTCTTTTTTCCTTTCCCCCCTCCTTTCCCTTTTCTTCCCTTCCTCTCGCCGCCTCCCTACCCCCCACCTATGAGGCCCAAGTTGTGGCCGTCTGCACCGCCCCCACCATGATGCTGCTCCACCACCATTTGCATGATCACCAAATCCCGATAGATGGAGGTGATGTCGTCGTTGTCAATGACAGAGGAGGAGCTGCAATCGTTGTGGCAGTCCTGATCGCTAGAGAGAATGTGGGATGGCGGTGGCGGGTTGGCTACCCATCGGAGATGGGAGGCGAACCAAAGGGAGAGCAGTGGCCTACTGCGGTGGCGAGAGATCGAAAGGCGAGGCTAGATCATGGTGGTGATGGTGGAAATGAAATCCTCCGACGATAGTGGATGAAGAAAAACACTATAACAAAAATGATTTTTAGTGGCAAATTGCTTGTGGCATTTCTTATTAGATGCAATTAATTTTTTTTACTGCATTTTGCTAAAAATGATGCTATCTTTTAATAAATATTTTTATTATTAGTGGCACTTTATTATAAATGCCATTGTAAATTTATATTTTATGATATATAACTTAAAGTGTCAAAATTCAAAACTACTATTATGGCATTTAACTAACATGTCAATAAATAATATCATATTTTATGGGATTTTAAAAAAGTTTGCTAAATCTTAAATTATTAATTTTTATATAGAGCTTGGTTTAGTCATATTGATCTTATAAAATATATTATATATATTCTTAATATTACTTATTTAATAACATGAATATATGGTAATAAGTTAAATAAATTATTTTTATAAATTAATAATATAAATTATAGTTTATTGGTTAAGAGTTTGTTATTTAAACAAAGATCGTTGATTTGAATCCTTCCTTTATTTGAATTTTAGAATATATAGTTTATTTTTTATAATTTTTATTGGCATTTATTCAAACAAAAGATCATTGGTTCGAACCCTCCCTTGTTTGACTTCTAGAGTATATAGTTTATTTTTTATAATTTTATCGATATATAAAAAATACTGATATTAAAATTTTAAAGGCACTTTTTTATAATTTTTATTGGCATTTATTCAAACAAAAGATCATTGGTTCGAATCCTGTTTGAATTTTAGAATATATAGATATTTTTTATAATTTTTATTAGTATATAAAAAATATCAATATTAAAATTTTAAAGATACTTTCATATGTCACTAAAACAAAAATTTTTATCACTATTTTTCTAAAAATATTAATAATTAATTATCGACATAATGGTATATAAGAAAATGCTACAAAAATATTGATAAAAATATTTGTGGTATTTTTTTAGCCTTTTAAAAATATTATTAATGATTATTTTTGTTGTAGTGAAAGGATGGCGGGGGGGTGGAAAGTCTAAATTGGGTGGGAGGCTTAGAACAGCCGAATAGCAAAGCTTAGGTGATGGTCGAAGCAAAGCATGTTGGGAAAATTTCAACTTATTGAGTTAAGTCTACAATACTTCTCTACATAATAATAATAATAATATTATTATATATATATATATAATAGATTTGATAAACAAGTCAACCAATATTCCGGGTGCTTGCTCTAATAGTGCTATCCCTTACCACTTAGGCTGATTGATGGAATTCAATTCTGCTTGAAGTCGGTCCTTAAGATATAAGACAGGCCGGTCCTTGCCAGGAAGAGGTGTCGCTTAGAGAAAGAAGCTCTAACCCGAAAGAGAGAAAGGTCGTTCTCCCCCAACCCAGTGGAAAGGGCGAACAAAATGAAGGGCTGTCTAAGAGAAAAGCTATTCAACAAAGGAACCCCAAAGAAAGACCTATCATCTTCGTGGAGAAGATGAATCTAGAATAGTTCTTGAGAAGGATTGTCCAACGAAAAGATTTTCAAGCAAAGGAGGAGCTCGAGCTCACTGCACGCTAATGGGGACTAATACCACGCCTTTGGGCCTTAATGTCGTCACTCCGTTACATTGTTTCTACAGCCATCTCTTGGAAACAATGACACATTGAACCTGAGATGGAAAGTTTCATCCAATGCCTAATAGACATGGTTGCATCTTTTCGGTATAACTGAGCCACTGTATCCAGTCGAGAACAATCAACTCCGAGAAGGACCCGCACATCTACAATGGTGGAAGACCTCAGACTTAATCTTTTTTTAGGAAGAATTGATACATGTCTCATTAAACTAGACTTGTCATAGTCATAACAATTATGACTAACCTAGTGGCATGGATTAGCTCGGATTATTGACCACCTCAAATTAGAACTGAGTTGACAGATTTGACCAGATAAGTGAGACCGGTGGAAGGGATATGCCATTAACTCATACAAGAATGCATTTAGGTCGAGTAGCTCCCAATTAAAAATTAGTCGATCGTATGTGCCAAACTTACCTTAGACACCAAATTATTGAGTCAGAACCAATTGGATTAGCCTACAATCCAGACTCTAACCTCTGAGCCTAATTAGGTCTTGCTTGATCGTGACTTGATCTTGACCCAGACTTAATCCTATTAGGCTGGTCAATTTAAGCACTGTTGATCCCATCTAACCAACTCTTGATTCGGTTTGATCAACCGCTTAGACCTAATTGAGCTATCCAAGCCCGAACCCAGTATTATGAATATGTCTTAGATATGAAATTCTCAATTTTAAATCTAATTAATATTTTATAATCTTAATTTTTAATTAAGTAGAGTTCATAAACAAAATATGTACAATAAATTCTAGGATTTCAGGATCTAGAATTTTACAGAAAGTAAGTTTTGAATTTTTGATTAAGGACGAACGCGCAACACCCCTACACGTCATAAGAACGCCCCATCGGATGGAAGGAGAGGGCCTTTAAATCTTTTTTCATTCTTATGACCGGACGGCTAAGGAGAATGCCTTAATTAGGAACATGCAATACTACAAAATAGTTTTAGATCTATATTATATATCTCATATACAAATTAGATCTAATCATGACATATTTTGCATACATCTCATGTATCAAATCATGCATATTTTTAGATCTAAATTATCTCATAATAATCTAAAAAATTAGATTTAAATTATTCTTATCAAAATAAACTCTAATCTAGATAATTATGTAGAACTATTTTACAACTAGTCTAGACATGCATCAATCATATCTCATATAATGTTAAAATTAAATAATTTTTATTTACTATTTTTAGATGTTATTATAATAATTATAATATTAAAAAATAATAAATAAATAGATCTAAAATATGATTTAATCAAATTAAATTAAAAACATGCAAGACTATTCTATAGAACTATTCTATTTTAGAACTAGTCATGCATATTTTCTAATCTTAGATCCAAATTATTTAATTTTAATTTTTTTTAATTTTAGATCTGATCACATCTCATGTGACATCTAAAATTACTTATTTTTTAATTAAAATAAATTTAAAATTAGATCTAAATACTTTAGAACCTTGGCTCTGATATCAGTTGAAGGAAAATCCTGATTTTTTCGACCAGATTCGTTCAGATCTGATCGGATCAAGAGATATATTTTAAAAAAAAATTTCTTTCATCTAAATCAGATCTAAAATATTTTAGATCTGATTCTTATTATTTTAATAATAAAAATAAAATCTAAATAAATTTAATTTAATTTAATTTATCTTGATGTAGGATAATCCTATTATCCGTTGATGATCCTGTAAGCAGCGGAAGGTTCTGGATCTAGCTACGCAAGTTCCTAGCCTCTACCGATATCTACTTAGACTGAATCTGGAGATCCTTTTTTTCTCTATCACATCTTCAAAAATCAGATCTGAATCTGATTTGAAGGATCTTCAAAATATATTTCAAAGATCAGCAGTTGTCCTTTGCAGCAGCGCAACCTTCTAGCTTTCTGTCGTCTTTCTCTCGTCTGGATTGCACCAACCAAGATCCCAAACCACTTTGGGCATGGAGAGGAGAGGGAGAAGATGGGCTTGGCGTGGAGGAGGAGAGAACCAGCCTTGGGGCGTGGAAATTTTCAATGCTCTTTGGGTTGGGCGCAGGGTCTTATTTATAGACTATGCGTGATCCAACTCCTCTTCTTCCCAACCAATCACAACCTTTTGTGAAATCAGATCTAAATCTGATTGATGAGAATAGAGTCCCTTGGATTCCTTCTTAGATGGCACCTAAGATCAGTCAAACTTGGTTCTTAGGAGAAGTCTAATCGGAATCCAAAAAGGAGATGGAGTCCCTATCCAATAGGGACTCCTAGATGCCTCCAGCTTGGGCACACGCCAAGGGTGGCGTGTGCCCTCCTCCTTACCAGGTTCTAGCAGGAGGACAAGCCCCCCAGCTCTCCAATAGGTGCGTGACACATGGACAGAAGTCAAAGTATCAATGGTCAATATTTGACCAGTCAAAGGTCAACTTTTGACCAAAGTCAAAGGATGAGAAATAGCAAGTGATCAAAAATGGCAGGTATTGTCTTACAAAATAAGACAATCTTTTTCTGATCTGAACAAGCTTCAGTCAGACCAAGTGAAGGCCTCTGATCGAGCACAAACTCTTTAGCTCAGTCAGGACAACTATTTATGATAGTAAAAGAAGAACGTTAGGTTCAATCGAGTGCTAGCATGATTTTCTTGAACCTAATTGAATCTCATTCAGATCAATTGAACTAGATCAGTTCAATTGATGATCACCAGATTCAAACCCTTGTTTGTGTGACCCAGTTAGGTTCAGTTCTATATGGTAATGGGATATGTCATGATCTCTATCATCGACATCATCGAAACTTCTTTCGATGGATCAAAACTCTTCTGATTCGAACAGCTAGAATGATCGATCATCTAAATCATTCTAATTGCTCCCAAAATCCTATCAGTGACACCTAGCAGTATATGGTGGCAACCCATCAGAGCTGAATGCGAACCTCTTGGTGCAGCTACCTGTGTGATTAAGTTCTTCTATCTTAAGCCTCGATCAGATTAGGGTTTAGGTGAACTCATCAAACCCTAGTCTCTGTCATATGATGTAATCATTCGATTCAAGTCCTAATGTGAAAACCTAAATAGAAACTCTTTTCTATTATTTCACTCTGCCATGGCCATGGGCTTCTGGACTTGATTCTCATGATCATCATAGGGCTGCTCCTCTACCATCGAGGTAGATAGATTCCATCTTGATGCAATCCAGTTTCTATAATGAACATGCTATAGCCAACATACACCTCAAAATTTTGGATGGCTAGGAGACCGAGTTATGGTGTAATCAAACTATAACACCCTCAAATGAACTGTCGATACATCTTAGGTCAAAGAACCAGACACACTACTGCAGCATCGAGTCAATCATTGACGAAAAGATAGACTTTCTAATGACTACTCGAGGTGGTCACGCTCAGTGCCCTCGTTCTCTAACGAGTATCTGTACTATCGCTTTGGTATCTCCACACCATAGATTCAAGACTCATCTAGTAAAAAGAAGCGATTGTACATCAACCTTCTGGATCAATCACCATCCTCGTGATGATCCTATGGTCGGAAGCATTTTATGAGTTAATAATGATTGTTTATGTCTTAAATTTTCAACTCTTGAAAATATGAATTATCATTATCATTAACTCAAAGGATGTATCACAAACACTAAATACACATATGTGATAGAAAATAATCCATTTTATTGATTTTAGTCAAAATTATAATTTTGTCCTTAGAAGTGTATTACAAGTGTCAGCCAATTCTGACTTCTAGGGCACATATATCTAATAAGGGATTCATTTTTGTTGTTAATCATTAGGACCAGACCACTGAGGGCATCCACAACAAGATAAGGTTCAAAGTCTGTGCCAGCCTTATCAACCTTCTATATATTGATTTGCTGGAATGTCAATGTCATTGCTAATATTATTGCCAACTTTTGGGGGCCCCTTAGAGCAAGCCACTCCAGCATTAACATGGAAGACCCCTCCAATTTTGATCTTCAATTTCTCTGTGAGAACCTTGAGTCCATTCCTAAGATCATCGAAATCATTATTGGTGCTTTCTACTACTACATCAAGCTAGTGGTAAATTTTTCTACTCCATTTAATCCTTTTGTTGCTCACTCATCTTCTTCGAATGACGAACTTGGTGATCTGGGCGATTTGGACTACGAGTTTTGGTTCAGATCAGCTTACTGCAACAACCCTTCAAACCCTCACCACCATGGCAGCAACGTCTTCGAGGGAAGCTTGTCGAAAAGAGTCAACCATCAATATCACCAATCTCAACAGAACTGCTCTCTTTCCCACCTGTAACTCAACGTTCCAATTTTGAAATTCCACCAAATGATCCTATCAGAGATCCACCCTTGCCCTACAACCCCAAGCTTCTTCATTGCCCATGAGCTACTGTAGTTTATCTGTAATCAACCATTTAACACAAGCCGGACACCCCCAAATTCTAAGGTGTGAAAGTGCTAGCTTACGTCTTGTCCATATCTCATATGGGATTTTAACTACAAACTTACTTAGAACCCTATTTAATAGATAACAAGTCGATTCGAGTGCATATCCCTAAAAGGATATCAACAAGCTGGTAAATTTCATCATGGATCGGACATGTCTAATAGAGTCCGATTCCTTCTTTCAGATACACCATTATGCTATGGTATTTCAGGAGGAGTCTATTGAGAGAGAATCTCATTCTCTCCTAGAAATGTGAGAAACTCACCAGAAAGGTATTCTCCTTTTCGATCAAATCGAAGAGTTTTAATACTCTTCTTAGTTTGTTTTTCTACTTCACCTCAAAATTATTTGAATATTTCAAAAGAATTCGACTTATATTTCATCAGATAGACATATCCATATCTGGATAGATCATCTATGAAAGTGATGAAGTAGACATATCCATCTCTGGCACTTATGTTCATTGGTCCACATACATCAGTATGTACTAGATCTAAGAGCTCATTGACTCTCTCACCTTTTTCAGTAAAAGATGATTTGATCATTTTACCAAGAAGACATGACTCATAGGTTAGAAGTGATTCACAATCACTGACTTTGAGGATTCCCTCTTGAGTCAACCTATTTATCTTGTTCTTGTTTATATGATCTAGCCTATAGTGCCATAAGTAGATATCTGATACACTATCTAATCGAAGATGTTTGCCAGTAGAATAGACTACATTAACAGGTTGTGATAACATATATACACCATTGTTCAATTGTCCATAGAAAATAGTAACACCATTTACAATGACATTACAAACTTATTTTTTTATTAAAATTTTATTATTGTTCATGGCCAAAAGGCCTACAGAAATGATATTTAAAAAAAAACTAGGATAGAAATGACAATCACTAAGAACAACGGTATGAGATTCAAATACAAGTTTCAAAATTTCTAAAGCTAGAACTGGAACTGATCTTCCATCTCCAACGTTCAGAAATCTCTCGCCTTGCTCGAATCTTCTACTGACCTGCAATTCTTGTAACGAATTACAAATATAGTAAGAACTACCGATATCCAATATCCAGTCAGTAATATCATAAATAAAAAAATTATAAGGAGTTATCATATAAATATCTTGTCCAGCAATAGCTTACTTATTTCTCTGCCTGTTCAGATCCAGGGAGGTAATGTACTGAGGACAGTTCCTCTTCCAGTGCCTCCACTTTTTGTAAAAGAAGCATTCAGCTTGACTCTTACCTAGCTTGATCTTTCTGGTTTGGCCCTGCACTGATGTTCCAGCTTGAACTTGCACCTTCTTTGTTTTCTTCTTCTTGTTATTTTTTTCTTTTCTAAAGGATCGAGAATCAGAAGATGAACCTCCCACTAAGTTCACTGATTCTTTATAGAGCTGGTGATCCTTCTCAAAGTTTTGAAGTAACCCCAGTAAGTCGTGGTAGTTTACTTTAGGCTTTATCATTCTGTAATGAGTAAGAAAAGAGAGATAGGACTTTGGCAGCAAGTTTAGTATTGCATCTTTCCTAAGTTGTTTATGCAAAAAAAAATCGAGTTTGCTCAAGCACTCTATCAGCTCGATCATGTATAGTACATGATCAGTGACAGAGGCTTCGTCCCGTATTCTTGCGTTGAAGATGGCACAACTAGTCTTGTGCCTCTCAATATCATCGGAACACTTGGAGCATTTCATTTGATTGAGCTATCTCAAATCTGTGACTGAACTCGTCGCTCATCACAGCCAGCATAATGCAGCACACCATGGTTCGATCACTGAGCCACTTCTGATAAGTATCTCTGACTGTTCCACGTGCATTGACAACTGGCTCCTCAGGTGCAGGATCCGTCAGCACATATAGGATCTGTTCATGCTTCAAAATAATCTTCAACTTTCTATACCAGCTATCGAAGTTGGATCCCATCAACTTATCATTATCCAACAATGATCGGAGCGATAGAGAAGTGGCTATGTCTGCACAAAGAAAAATCAAAACCTAATTAGTAATTAATTCATTAAACCTAAAGATTTGGACTTTAATCAAAAAGTTTCTTCCACTATTTTATTTGAATTGATAGCCTCTACCTTCAATTCAAAAAATTATCCTAATTCTTTAGTGGGTACTAGAATCCACATAGACTGCACATGAGCCCAACTTTGGTTGGCCAACCTATGTACATCTAAGGGTAGGTTTATAACCAATTATTTCTCGAAATAATTTTTAGTAATTAAATTTTATCCCAGCCGCTAATCAGTTGGCTTTGGCCTTCTCAGAAAAGGGTCTAGTTAGGTCCAACCATTAACATGACCATACTTAGCCCATCTAATCAATAAATGATCAGGCCCAACTTTGGTTGGCCCATCTGACCATCATTTAGAAAGATGTATCAAAGAGATCATATAATGAATGATAATTTCATCAACCGATAAGCACCAGGCCTTTGGGCCTCCAATGATTATTTAATTGATGGACCTATTATCATCCACTTTAATGGAAGGCTATGATCCAGTTATCATATAACTATTTTATTGTAGGGATCTAATAATTTTAGAGAATTTATTTATAAAAGTGAGTAGGTCAGATTAACTAGCTTATCATGATCATCCCATTGGCTTTACCAAGTCAGCTTAAGGGAGACCATTAACAGGCTGGTCTATGAGCACCTAAATCAGTCACACTGATTTACTTAGCTGACATGGATCAGCTCAAATAGTCAAGTGATTCAATCAAAACATAATCTCACCAAAAGGCTAGATAAGTTCGATCGATGGGAGGGTCTACCAAAGCTTGCCTTAGATACCATCAGAAATGATCGGATAAGCAGATTGCCAATTAAAAACCATCAGTCTGATTTACCTTAGACACCAACTAGTTTAATTAGTTTTAATTAGATCAACCTAATAATTCATACTAGACCACGTGGCCAAGAATCAAGTCCATCTTGAATCATGTTAAAGACATGGACTTGACTAACTACAACTATTATAATTGATCTAAAAATTTTTTGACCTAATCTAAGATAATAATTGATTAGATTTAGTCAATTCTTTAATTAAGTCTATACTTTAATCTAATCCTAGGTCTAACCCAATTAATTGATGTAATCTCCATTAACCCATTTAATCCAATGTGTTATGATTTGTATCTTAGGATCTTCAATTCACAATCATAGATCCTAATCAATCAACTTCTTAATTCTCAATTAAGTTTTAGACTGAGGGTTGGGGTTCAGCTTTTTAAAAATAATTTTTATATTTATAAAATATTTTTATAATATGGTTCTATCAATCAAATTGCATGTTTGATTCGTATCAACATGCAAGTAAAATAAACATAAAACTACTTTAGATCTAATTTAAATAGGTTTATGTAATTGAAACAGTTTTAATAATAATCAATCATAAATCTTCCTAGATCAAATCTAACATATTTATAATGATTAAAATTAAATTAAAATATTTTTAATCAAATCATAAAATCTTTTAGATCTAATCTAAAATTTTATGATCAATATTTTAAATCAGCACGTACTAGGATAACCTATTCACTGTAAGGGATAAACCTTACAGCAGGACAATCTTATGACAATTCGTGCAATCTAAATTATTTTATTTTTAGATCTAAAATTATTTTAAATTTATTAAATTATAAATAAAATTAGATTAAATCTAATAAATTTATGATTAAAGTCAGATCATTATGAACTAGGACAACCTTTTTACTGTAAGGGATAAACCTTACAGCAGGACAATCTTATGACAGTTCGTGAGATCTAATTTTTTTTAAAAAAAATTAAATTTAATAATTAAATTATAAATTAGATCTAATCTAAGAAATAATCTAAACATACACAAAAATCATATAACAAGAATCTGGCTCTGATACTAATTGAAGAAACCAGATTTAGGATTTCACGGGTAAATCTTGAAATTTTTCAAGATCATACAGCGAAAGACTTAAATAAATTAAATATTTATTTAAATAAATATATAAATATCTAGATCTTAGATCTATTATATGATCAAGATATGATATTAAATTAAAAATTAAAATCAAATAAGAAAGAAAAGATTGATCAAATCAACCTAGATCTACACTACATCAAATTCAGGTATGAAGTTAATAGATCAGATCTATTATCTGAGTAAGTTAGACATTCTAACTTACTGATCCAGACTTGAGGATGAAGTCATGAGCCACATACGCGTCCAACCTCTAGGAGTCATCTATATGAGCCCACGAACACGATCAAAGATCCTGATGCAGGAAATCAGCATAATATACTAGCACTGTGCTGATCTCACTTCGACGGTTGATTCGATACTTCCTTCTTCGAAACTTAAATACTCCAAAATATCAAAAAAAAAGAGAAAGATTTGTGACACTAAGGAGACAGCTGATTTGTGTTTTTTTTCTAGAAGAAGATCCTCTTCTTCTTCTTTGTTCTTTTTCTAGACATCTTGATTTATGTTTTCAATATCTCCACAATCTAGATGAATTTTTCTCTAATTTTTCTACATCAAAGAGGCCTCTTAAATATCTACAATCTATGAAAGTTTTAGCCAAATTTTTTTTTTAAATAAAGAGATATGTAGAGTCCAAGTTAGGTTAAAAATCTAGACTAGGAAGGACCAAATAAGGGAAGCTGTTGGGGTGCCCAACTCTTGGGCGCCCCCACCTTTTTTTCTGCCATGGACCAGCAAGGGGGGCACACAAAAAAATATCCTTAAAATCAAAGAAAATAAGAAAGGATGGGTTGGCATACTTATAGAAAGAGTTTTGGTTGATAAGGATTCTATCTTATAAAATCCTTAAGCAAAACTAATTTTTCTTTTGACTTGGTCTTCCGATAAACTTTCATATGAGAAAAAGGAAGAGAAAAGGAAGGCATGAGAAACCTTGGGCATAGAGATTATTCATGTAAAAATATAAAGAGAAAAGGGTGGGGCATGAGGATTAGGTGGCGCAAGGAATAGGGAGTCCTAGTCACACTAGGACTCCTATTTTGACTTGATCAAACAAGGTCTTTTAACCAAATAAAAATAAGAGTAAACCAATCTAATTAAATAAGATCATAACCCATTTAAAGACATAATTAAATCAGATTCAACTAAATTTAATTCTAATTTAATTTTTTAATTAAATTAAAAAATTAGATTGATCCGAGTCCTAGCTAGTTAGACTAGGACTAGTTCTTCCTTGCACTTGACTTATCCAATAAGCCAATTAAACTTATTCCAATCAAGCTCAAACTAAATCTAATTAAATTATATTTAATTAGACTTAATCTCAATCCTCTAGCTTAATCAAATTAAGCCAATTAATAATCGAATTGCTAATCGATCCTTCTACAATACTTGCACTAGGTTAAACACCAATCGTATTGATTGTTTAACCCTAAATCGATTCCAAATCGCTGATCAATCATTCAATCAGAACATGAACTCTAATATGTGTGACCTCATAGATTTGAACCTAAGTCAGTAGCATAGGAATAAATTTTTATACCAATCAAAGTAACCATCTAGCAATGATACCCGACGTTCGGATAGATCGAAAGGTGTAGAACACCATCCTTATAATCCATGCGAATATAGTTTCCATATAATTCATCCCCTTGACCATAATGCTCCTGGGACACCTTAGAGTTCAACTATCAACTCTGATCAGGTTGTCCACATTATATTTCAAAATATCAAATCCATCTGATGGATTAACCTGGTCAAGATTTTGCTATATTGAAATACAGTAATACATTCTTCTCCAACTCTTGGAGTGGTCAATTTCATCCTGATCACACTCCAACTTTGTAAGTACCTGATTGTGCCTAGAAGTCTTCTATTGCTGAATTAGAAATTTAGTTAGTCTGATATCAAAGCACAGTGAGTTGCTTGCAAGTCACTGAGGTGATCTTAGATCTAAGGGCTACTTATGCCTATATCCCATCAAAGACATTCTTGACAGTAGAATGCTCTGAAGTTGGTCACGTTCAATAACGATGTACTCATACGTCTCACCTGTATGCCATATCAGTGTTTCCATACTTCTTGGTTAAGAGGATAACCAATCTATATAGCATATAGCGATCTATGCTCGATAGACGCTGTCGTCCTGATTAACAGCCTATCATTTGGTCGTGAACAAATTTAAAGACTAATAAAAAAATTCTCTCTTTATCAAAATTAAATAGTCCTAAGAACTTCATCACAATAATGAAGTTCACTAAAAGATGTAAATTTATGATGAAAAAATATCAAAATATTTTTTATTAATTAATAAATTAATTATAATATCTCAATCATCAACAGATTGATGATTGACTTTGGAACATAATTTTCAACAACTTTCACTTATCCTAAAGCCACTTGGCACAGTATCTAATACCCATCTTCGACTTATGGTTGTCGAACTCCTTGATTGCAAGGGCTTTAGTGAAGAGATCGGGTAGGTTCTTCTTTTCGTCAATCTTTTCAAGGTCGACGTCACCATAATCCATGATTTTATGGATCAAATAAAAGTGGCATAAAATATGCTTTGTCTGCTGGTGTGCCTTCGGTTTCTTTGCTTGAGCTATGACGCCAATGCTGTCACAGTAGAGTAGGACTGGACCATCAATCGACGGAGCTATTCCGAGCTCGATGATGAACTTTCTCAGCCATACAGCTTTCTTTGCAACATCTTATGCTGCCATGTACTCTGCTTCGTAAATAGAGTCAACCACTGTATGCTGCTTGAAATTTTTTCAGTAGATGGCTCCACCATTTAGAGTAAAGATATACTCCGATATACTTTTACTATCATCATGGTTAAATTGAAAGCTGGAGTCTATAAAGTCCATAAACTTTAGATCTGACTCACCATAAACCAACCATTGGTCCTTAGTATTTCTCAAATACTTAAGGATGGTTTTAACCATCTTTCAGTGATTTTCTCTAGGGTCAGACTGGTATCTACTCACTATTTCTAGTAAGTATGCCACGTCTAGTCTCGTACATGTCATTGCATACATAATAGACCCCATTATCGAAGCATATGAAATTCTACTCATACGCTCTCTCTCTTCAGGAGTTGTCGGACAATCCTTTTTAGAGAGAAAATTTTTTTGACCTATCGAAAGATAGCCCTTTTTGAAATTCTCCATGCTGAACCTCTTCAACACAGTTTCTATGTACGTGGACTGGGATATACCAAACATCTTTTTAGATCTATCCCTATAGATCTTCATCCCTAAGATGTAGGATGCTTCACCTAAGTCCTTCATGGAGAACTATGATGACAACCAGACTTTTATTCCTTGTAGTGCGGGGATGTCATTCCCGATTAAGAGAATGTCATCCACACATAAAATAAGAAATACCACTACTGAATCATTTGAAAAAGAAGTTTCTTGGTGAAAGAACTATTGCCTCTAAGGTTGAACTTGATGAAGTTCAACAGATAGAAAGTTCGATACAGAATGTTGAATCTAAGTTGGATTTGATCAGATCAGATCTGAAGTCTAGTGAATTCGCACCATTAAGGCGATCCAGTAGAGTACCGCACCATCCGAATAGATACTATGGATTCTTAATCTAGGATAGTGATCCCATCAAACTCGATGAGAATGATGAGGATCCGATCACTTATATGGATGTGATGCAGAGATCCGACTCTGAGAAATAGCTAGAAGCCATGAGATCCGAAATGAATTCTATTGGGGATAAACTTCGCTCCTATTGAAATCTAGTCTGATGCTCAGCCTAATGTAATCGGTAGTCATAGAAGAGCTTCAGCGATCGAGTCTTAGCCAAATCCTTTCAACTGGTCGAACTTTTCAACGGTCGAGTCTTAGCCAAACTCCTTCAGCCGATCGAACTCCTCAGCGGTCGAGTCCCTTCTGAACTTTTCAGCGATCGAGTCTTAGCCAAATTCCTTCAATCGATCGAACTTTTCAGCGGTCGAGTCTTAGCCAAACTCCTTCAGTTGATCGAACTTCTTAGCGATCGAACTTCAGTCGAACTTCTCAGCGATCGAGCTTCAGTCGGACTCCTACGAGAGCCAAACTTTCTCTGTACTCCTTCCATCGAACTCCCACGAGAGCCAAACTTTCTCTGCACTCCTTCAGTAGGATGCCTACAAAAGTCAAATTTTTTTCAAATTTCTCCTTCGATCGAACTTCTTCAGGAGCCGAACTCCTTTCAAACTTCTTCCTCGGTCGGATTCCTCTAGCGGATTACTCCTGGATAATCTCCTTCAGACGTATTTCTTTCAAGAGTCCGAACTCCTCTAAAATTGATATATGCCAAAGTCCACCAACCAATGCCTACTTTCTCAGAGCTATGACTATTAAATCTCGATAAATCATCGCCATCAGTCTACCACAGGCGACACTATCAGACGACATGGCTGCCACTACCAGTCTAGCGATACCTCTCTCTTCGTAACGAGCTTCATGTGGCCCACGATCGAACGATATGGCTGCCACTACTAGTCTGACGACACCTTTCTCTCCGTACTGAACCCCATATGGCCTCGAGCGGCCCACTACTAGATGGTATGATCGTCACCATCATTCAAGCTTCGTCTACAAAAAGGACCCTCCAGATACATTTTTCCTAAGCTCTCCTCTCTCCTCTAAAACTTTCTCGAACTCATTTCTGAGCACTCTATTTCTGTTGATCAGAAGAGCTAACTTGATCATCGGAGGATCCTACCGGAGCCACCACCACCGACTCTGGATGGAACTTTATTTTATAGGTCACCGACGGCAATCTCATCCTCCTCCACTCCAACTCGATCCGACATCAATCAAATTCTATAGCAACAGAATTGGCACTAGAAGGAGGACGCCTCTGTTCTTGAGGTCCCTTTGTTCTTAAAGAAGTGCTCAGCGACAATCTCTCTCCTTCCTCTTCAGAGATTTTTCTTCTTCCTCTCTAAATTTTTTTTTTGAGAGAAAATGCCTTTCAGGAAAGCTTCGTCAAAGCTTCGACCTGACGATCGACAGCCTCCACGGTCCGATCTCGTCCAGATCCATCTGCGCCTGCTTCAGTCCCGACAACTTAGGTTCCACCTATAGCCACTGTAGATGTGGAGTAGTTCAAGCTGCTTATCCTACAGGTTCGTGGCCTCATGGAGGCAATGCAGGCCATGCAGCAACCTCCGATAGTAACTCCATCAGAAAATCCACCATCAGGATGTTGAAAATCGATCCCAAGGAAGAGTACTCGGGCTAGCATACCCATCGCCCCTGAAAAGAAAAAATAGAGAGTAGAGGATTCGTGTTCAGATCGTGGTTCTCCTTTGGAGGAGACCTTCTCCATTTATGGTCAAAAGCCCCCCAAGATCTGCAACCAAGGTGACACCTTCGACCACAGACTACGAAAGATGGATCGACGGATTGAGAAGCTCGGCCACGTCGCCCTGGTTCACCTTGATGACGTCCGTATCGATCCTCCTTTCTCCCTCTGAATTATGCAAGAGTCCATTCCACCAAACTTCGAGCTTCCTCAATTTGAAAGCTATAATAGAACCTCTGATCCAGTTGATCATCTAGAGATCTTCCGGACCATGATGCTACTCCATAGTGCACCAGATGCCATATTATGCCGAGCCTTTCCATCTATCTTAAAGAAAGCAGCGAGAAATTGATACTCGATATTGAAGCCAGGTACGATCTTCTCTTTTGATCAGATGAGCCATCAGTTCATGACTTACTTTGTCAGCAGCCGACACCCATGCCGAGGTTCGGATTTTTTGATGAATGTCAAGCATTGGAGGTCCGAGACCTAGACCAGTCTGTTGCGATGGCCGTACTTAAGAGCGGCCTTCAGAAGAATGATTTACTATTTTTTTTAGAAAAAAAGTATCCTAAAAACTTTGCTGACCTGCTAGCTCAGGCCGAGTGATATGCATGCGTGAAAGAAGCCTTCAAATCGAAGGATGAAGAAACCGTAGGAGAGTGACAGGTGGACGAGTGTAATAGATCCACCGTCAATAGAGGGCCGAATGAAGTTCGACCACGCTCACGGACTTCCTCCGAGTGCAAGCGAGCCCGAACTCCTCCCCGAGCTCATCATCAAGGAAGCTCCAATAGAAGGGCGTGAAGAAGTCCTCCGAAAGGTTCCATAACTATGCCCTCCTCAATGCTCCTAAAGCTCAAGTTCTGATGGAAATTAAGAACCAGCTATCAAGATCAGAAAATTATGATCTTTTCCAAACAAACATGATCAAAGCAAGTACTGCCTCTATCATTGCAACCATGGCCATGGCACTAAAAAATGCATTCAACTCCGAGATGAAATCGAGGAGCTCATCAGGAAAGGTCGGTTGGGTCGGTTCCTCAGACGCCAGTCTGAAGTAGGAGAAGACTGATTGAGGGCGCTGCCATAGCCAGAACTATCAATGATGAAGAACAACAAAAAGTCGGTCGCCTCCCGTATCATCGACGTCATGTCAAGGAGGGGCTTGATACTTCGGTGATCCATCATCTCTCAGCCTCAGAGCCAAGAGGAGCTTACTTCAAATTGAGAAGGCCAGCATGAGATAGAGGAGGTTGTCTGACCCGGAGCTTATCACCTGAAGGAACTCGGAGGAACAACGCTTCCACGATCCTAAAATATAGAGAATCTGAGAATGTACTACCAATAATTTTTTTCAATAAAATTTTTCTATTTCGATATTATTGTTTCTTGGTGCAGAAACTATGTGGTAATAGAAAAAAAGCAATCAATAGTGGTCATGTTAGGAACTGGAGGAGAACCTCATCCTAACATAAGTAGGTCAAAGTCCTTCAACCTCGGTCAGAGATAAGATCTCTTTCGAGCGACCGAGTCAACCTCGACTAGAGATAAGATCTCTTCCAAGCGATCGAGCTAACCTCAGCTGTAGGAGATAAGATCTCCTCCAAGCTTTAACCTCGATCAGAGATAAGATCTCTCCCGAGCATCCGAGTTAACCTCGGCTAGAGATAAGATCTCTTCCGAGCGATCGAGCCAACCTCAACTACAGGAGATAAGATCTCCCCCCAACTTCAACCTTGACTAGAGATAAGATCTCTTTCCGAGCAATTGAGTCAACCTCGGCAGAAAGATCTCTTGCGAGCGATCGAGCCAACATTCTACTGCAGGAGATAAGACTTCTCCGAGCTTCAATCTCGATCAGAGATAAGATCTCTTCTGGCGCTCGAGTCAACCTTGGCTGGATAAGATCTCTTCTGATGAACCGACCAACCTCACTGTAGGATATAGATCTTCCCTGAGCTTCAACCTCATTAGAGATAAGATCTCTCCTAAGCGATCGAGTCAACCTCGACTAGAGATAAGAAATCTCTCTCAAGCGACCGAAGCCAAAACCTCAACTGTAGGAGATAAAGATCTCTCCGAGTTTCAACCTCGGTCAGAGATAAAATCTCTTCTGAGTGCTCGAGTCAACCTCGACTAGAGATAAGATCTCTTTCGAGCGATCGAGTCAACCTCGACTAGAGATAAGATCTTTTCTGAGTGATCGAGCCATCCTCGATTGCAGGAGATAAGATCTCCCCCGAGCTTCAACCTCGACTAGAGATAAGATCTTTTCTAAGCGACCGAGCCAACCTCGACTGTAGGAGATAAGATCTTCTCCAAGCTTCAACCTCGGTTAGAGATAAGATCTCTTTCGAGCGATCAAGTCAATCTCTGCTAGAGATAAGATCTCTATCGAGCGACCGAGCCAACCTCGGCTGTAGGAGATAAGATTTTTTTGAGCTTTCAACCTCGGTCAGAGATAAGATCTCTCTCGAGCGATCGAGTCAATCTCGACTAGAGATAAGATCTCTTCCAAGTGCCCAAGTCAACCTCGACTAGAGATAAAATCTCTCCTGAGCAATCGAGCCAACTTGGCAGTAGGAGATAAGATCTTCCCCGAGCTTCAATCTCGACTAGAGATAAGATCTCTCCCGAGTGACCAAGCCAACCTCAACTACAAGAGATAAGATCTCTTCCGAGCTTCAACCTCAGCAGAGATAAGATCTTCTCGAGCGACCGAGTCAATCTTGGCTAAAGATAAGATCTCTCCTGAGCGATCGAGCCAACCTCGATTGTAAGAGATAAGATCTTCCCCAAGCTTCAACCTCGATTAGAGATAAGATCTCTTCCGAGCGTTCGAGTCAATCTCGACTAGAGATAAGATCTCTCTCGAATGACCGAGCCAACCTCGGTTGTAGAAGATAAGATCTTCCTCAAGCTTCAACTTCGGCTAGAGATAAAGATCTTCTCCCAAGCACCCGAGTCAACCTTGGCTAGAGATAAGATCTCTCTCAAGCGATCGAGTCAACCTCGGCTAGAGATAAGATCTCTTTCCGAGTGATCGAGCCAGCATCAACTGCAGGAGATAAGATCTCTCCCGAGCTTCAACCTTCGCTAGAGATAAGATCTGTCCCGAGTGACCGAGTCAACCTCGACTAGAGATAAGATATCTTTCGAGCGACCGAGACAACCTCGACTGCAGGAGATAAAATCTTCCTCGAGCTTCAACCTCGGCCAGAGATAAGATCTCTCCCGAGCGTTCGAGTTAACCTCGTCTAGAGATAAGATCTCTCTTGAGTGTCCGAGTCAACCTCGACTAGAGATAAGATCTCTCCTGAGCGACCGAGCCAACCTCGACTGTAGGAGATAAGATCTCCTCCGAGCTTCAACCTCGATCAGAGATAAGATCTCTTCCGAGCGACCAGTCAACCTCGATTAGAGATAAAATCTTTCAACCTCGGCTGCAGGAGATAAGATCTCCTCCGAGCTTCAACCTCGGCTAGAGATAAGATCTCTTTCGAGCATCCGAGTCAATCTCAACTAAAGATAAGATCTCTTATAAGTGATCGAGCCAACCTCGACTGTAGGAGATAATATCTCCCCCGAGCTTCAACCTCGATCAGAGATAAGTTCTCTCTCGAGCAACCGAGTTAACCTCGATTAGAGATAAAATCTTCTGAACGATCGAGCCAACCTCGACTGCAAGAGATAAGATCTCCTCCGAGCTTCAACCTTACCAAAGATAAGATCGCTTTAAAGTGCCCGAGTCAACCTCGGCTAGAGATAAGATCTCTTTCGAATGACCGAGCCAACCTCAGCTACAGGAGATAAGATCTCCCCTGAGCTTCAACCTCAGCAGAGATAAGATTCTCCCGAGCGATCGAGTCAACCTCGATTAGAGATTAAGATCTCCTCCAAGTTTCAACCTTAGCTAGAGATAAGATCTCTCCCGAGTGCCCGAGTCAATCTCGGCTAGAGATAAGATCTCTTTCGAGCCACCGAGCCAACCTTGACTGTAGAAGATAAGATCTCTTCCGAACTTCAACTCGGCTAGAGATAAGATCTCTTCGAGTGCTCGAGTCAACCTCGATCGAAGATGAGATCTCTCTCGAGCGACCAAGCCAACCTCGACTGTAAGAGATAAGATCTCCCCCGAGCTTCAACCTCGATCAGAGATAAGATCTCTCCCAAGTATTCGAGTCAATCTCGGCTAGAGATAAGATCTCTTCCAAGCGACCGAGTCAACTTCGGCTAGAGATAAGATCTCTTTCGAGCAACTAGGCCGACCTCAGCTGCAGGAGATAAGATCTCTCCCGAGCTTCGATCTTCACTACAGAAGATAAGATCTCTCCCAAGCGACCAAACCAACCTCGACTGCAGGAGATGGGATCTCCCCTAAGGAGCTCAATCTTCAACCTCGACTGCTGGAGATAATATCTTCTCCAAGGAGCTCAACCTTCAACCTCGATCGTAGGAGATGAGATCTTCTTCAACCTCGACTAGAGATGAGATCTCTCCAAGCCTCAACTTTGACTTCAACTTTGGTCGGAGATGAGATCTCTCCCGAGCTTTAATCTAAACTGGCGTAGAGCCCTGAAGAGGACTTCGACAGTCATCTTTTCTGCACTCCTTTTCTTTGAATTTCGAACTCAAAAGTGGGGAGGACTATTATTGGGGATAAACCCCGCTTCGATCAAAGTCCAGTCTGATGCTCAGCCTAATACAACCAGTAGTCATGGAAGAGCTTCAGCGATCGAGTCTTAGTCGAATCTCTTCAATCGATCGAACTTCCTAGTGATCGAGTCTTAGCCAAACTTCTTCAACCGACCAAACTCCTTAGCGGTCGAGCTCCTTCCAAACTCTCTAGCGATCAAGTCTTAGCTGAATTCCTTCAATCGATCGAACTTTTTAGCGGTCGAGTCTTAGTTGAACTCCTTCAATCGACCAAACTTCTCAGCGACCAAGCTTCAGTCAAACTACTCAATGATCGAGCTTTAGTCGGACTCCTACGAGAGTCGAACTTTCTCCGTACTCCTTTCGTCGGACTCCCACGAGAGCCAAACTTCCTTCGCACTCCTCTAGCCAAATGCCTATAGAAGCCAAATTCTTTCCAAATTTCTCCTTCGATCGAACTCCTTCAAGAGCCGAACTTCTTTTGAACTTCTCTCTCAATCAGATCCCTCTAGCGGATTACTCCCAGATAATCCTCTTCAAACGTATTTCATTCAGGAGTTCAAACTTCTCTAAAATTGATATATGCCAAAGTCCACCAATCAATGCCTGCTTTCTCAAAGCTACGGCTATTAAATTTCGATGAACAGTCACCATCAATCTATCACAGATGATGCTATCGGATAATATGGCTGCTACTATCAGTCTAGCGACATCTCTCTCTCCATAATGAGCTCCATACTATCTACGATCGGATGACATGACAGTCACTACTAGTCTAGCGACACCTCTCTCTCCGTACCGAATCCCATACGACCTCAAGCGGCCTACTACCAGACGATATGATCGTCACCATCATTCAAGCTCCATCTATAAAAGGGATCCTCCAGATATGTTTCTCCTAAGCTTTCCTCTCTCCTCTAAAATTTTTTCGAACTCATTTTTGAGCACTCCATTTCTATTAGCCAGAAGAGCTGACTTGATCGTCGGAGGGTCCTACCAGAGCCACCACCACCGACTCTGGATGAAACTTTATTTTATAGGTCATCGATGGCGACCTCGTCCTCTACTCTAGCTCGATCTGACGTTAACTAAATTCCGCACCAACAGATTCTATTAAGGTCAATGATGTATGTATATTAGTTGACCCACCTAAAGGACTTAAATCTATTAGATGTAAATAGGTATTCAAAAGGAAAAGAGATGTAGATAGAAAGATGGAGACCTATAAAGTCCATCTGGTTGCCAAGGGATATCGTCAATGTTATGGTATTGACTATGACGAGACATTCTCACCAATGGTAATGCTCAAATTCATTTGAATAATGCTTGTAATAGCTGTCCATCTGAACTATGAGATCTGGTAGATGGATGTGAAGACGGCTTTTCTAAATGGAGAGCTAACTGAAGAGGTGTATAGGATACAACCTGAGGGATTCACATCCATAGATGAGTCCAAGATGTATAGATTTCAGAGATTCATTTATGGATTAAAGTAAGCATCTCGGAGTTGGAATATGTATTTTGATAAAGTGATCAAAATGCATGGCTTCATTAAGAATGGAGAAAACCCTACATTTACAAATGGGTTAATGGTCATCATAGTTCTAGGGTTTCATGGATAGATCTTGAAACTTTTCAAGATCATGCAGTGGAAGACTTAAATAAATTAAATATTTATTTAAAAAAGTATGTAAATACCTAGATCTCAGATCTATTACATGATCAAGACATGATATTAAATCAAAAATTAAAATCAAATAAGAAAGAAAAAATTGATCAAATTAATCTAGATCTACACTATATCAAATGCAAGTATGAAGTTAATAGATCATACCTATTACTTGAGCAAGTTAGATGTTCTAACTTGTTGATCCGGACTTGAGGATAAAGTCATGAGCTGCATACGCATCCGATCTCTAGGAGTCATCCACACGAGCCCACGAACACGATTAGATATTTTGATGCAAAAAATCAGCATAGTATGCTAGCACTATGCTGATCTCTCTTCAATGATAGATCCGATGCTTTCTTCTTTGAAACTTAGATACTCCAAAATATCAGAAGAAAAGAGAAAGATTTGTGATGTCAAGACACCTCTCAATAGCTCATAAAAAGGGAGGAAGAGATCTAGAACAAAAACCCTAGAAGAAGACCCTCTTCTTCTTCTTTATTCTTTTTCTAGACATCCTGATTTGTGTTTTCAAAATCTCCATGACTCAGATGAATTTTTCTCTAATTTTTCTACACCAAAGAGGCCTCTCGAATATCTATAATTCACAAAAATTTTAGTTAATTTTTTTTTAAATAAAGAGATATGCAAAGTTCAAGTTAGATCAAAAATCTAGACTAGGAAGGATCAAATAAGGAAAGTTGTTGGGGTGCCCAACTCTTAGGCGCCCCCATATTTTTTTCTGCCGTGGACCCACAAAGGGGGGTGCACAAAAAAGTCCTCTTTTACCATGAAAATCAAAGAAAATAAGGAAGGATGGGTTAGCACACTTATGGAAAGAGTTTTGGTTGACAAGGATTCTATCTCATATAATCCTTAAGCAAAACTAATTCTCCTTTTGACTTAGTCTTCCAACAAACTTCCATATGAGAAAAAGAAAGAGAGAAGAGAGGCATGAGAAACCTTGGGCGTGGAGATTATTGACGTAAAAACACAAAGAAAAAAGGGTGGGGCGTGAGGATTAGGTGGTGCAAGAAATAGGGAGTCCTAGTCACACTAGGTCCTATTTTGACTTGGTCAAACAAGGTTTTTTAACCAAATAAAAATAAGAGTAAATAAATCTTATTAAATAAGTCTCTAATCTATTTAAAAACTTAATTAAATTAGATTAAATTTAATTTAATTTTAATTTAATTTTTTAATCAAATTAGAAAATTGGATTGATCCGAGTCCTAGTTAGATTAGAACAAGTTCTTCCTTACACTTGACTTATCCAATAAGCCAATTAAACTTGATCCAATCAAGTTCAAATCAAATTTAATTAAATTATATTTAATTATACTTAATCTCAACTTTCTGACTTAATCAAATTAAGCCAATTAGCAATCAAATTACTAATCGATCCTCCTGCAATACTTGTACTAGATCAAACATCAATCGTATTGATCGTTTAATCCTAAAATGATTTTATATCATTGATCAACCATCTGATCGAAACATGAATTTTAATATGTGTGACCTCATAGATTCGAACTTAAGTCAGTAGCATAGAAATAAATTTTTATACCAATTAAAGTAACTATCTAGCAATGATATCCAACGATCGAATTGGTCGAAAGGTGTAGAACACCATCCTTAGAACCCATGCAAATATAGTTTCCATATAATTCATCTTTTTGACCATAATGCTCGTAAGATACCTCAGAGTTCAACTGTCAACTCTGATCAGGTTGTCCATATTATATTTCAAAATATCAAATCCATCTGATGGATTATCCTGACCAAGATTTTGCTATATTGAAATACAGTGATACATTCTTCTCCAACTCTTAGAGTGGTCAATTCCATCTTGATCATACTTCGACTTCGCAAGTACTTGATTGTGCCTAGAAGCCTTCCATTGCTGAATTAGAAATTTAGTTAGTCTGGTACCAAAGTACAGTGAGTTGCTTGCAAGTTACTGAGGTGATCTTAGGTCTAAGAAATATTTATACCTATATCCCATCAGAGATATTTTCAATAGCAGAATGCTCTGAAGTTGGTCACGTTCAATGACAATATACCCATACATCTTACCTATATGCCATACCAGTATCTCCATACTTCTTGGTTAAGAGGACAACCAACCTATATGGTATATAGCGATCTATGCTCGATAGACGCTGTCGTCCTAATTAACAGCCTATCATTTGATCGTGAACAAATTTAAGAACTAATCGATAAATTCTTTCTTTATCAAAACTAAATAGTTCTAAGAACTTTATCACAATAATGGAGTTCATTAAAAGATATAAATTTATGATAAAAAAAGATATCAAAATATTTTTTATTAATTAATAAATTAATTATAATATCTCAACCATCAATAGGTTGATGATTGATTTTAGGACATAATTTTCAACAACTTTCACTTATCCTAAAACCACTCGACACAGTATCTAATACCTATCTTCGACTTATGGTTGTCAAACTTCTTGATTGCTAGGGCTTTAGTGAAGGGGTCAGCTAAGTTCTTCTTTTCATCAATCTTCTGAAGGTCGACGTTACCACGATCCACGATCTCACGAACCAAATGAAAGCGATGCAAAATGTGCTTTGTCCACTGGTATGCCTTCGGTTCCTTTGCTTGAGCTATGGCGCCAATGCTATCGTAGTAGAGCAGGACTGGACCATCAATGGAGGATGCTACTCCGAGTTTGGTAATAAACTTTCTCAGCCACACAGATTTCTTTGTTGCATCTGATGCTGCCATATACTTTGCTTTGCAAACAGAGTCAACCACTGTATACTGCTTGAAATTTTTCTAATAGATGGCTCCATCATTTAGAGTAAAGATATACCCCGACATACTTTTACTATCATCATGATCAGATTGAAAGCTAGAGTCTGTAAATTCGACAAGCTTCAGATCTGACTCACCATAAACCAACCATTGGTTCTTAGTATTTCTCAAATACTTAAGGATGGTTTTAACCATCTTTCAGTGATTTTCTTCAGGGTCAGATTGGTATCTACTCACTACTTCTAGTGAGTATGCCACGTCTGATCTCGTATATGTCATTGCATACATAATAGACCCCATTATCGAAGCATATGAAATTCTACTCATACGCTCTCTCTTTTTAGAAGTTATCGGATAATCCTTCTTAGAGAGAGAAATTTTTTGGCCTATCGAAATATAGCTCTTTTTGGAATTCTCCATGCTGAACCTCTTCAGCACAGTTTCTATGTACGTGGACTGAGATATACCAAGCATCGATCTATCCCTATAGATCTCCATCCCTAAGATATAGGATGCTTCATCCAAATCCTTCATGGAGAACTGTGATGACAACCAAATTTTTATTCCTTGTAGTGTGGAAATGTCATTTTTGATTAAGAAAATGTCATCCATGAACAAAATAAGAAATACTACTGCTGGACCATTTGCCTATTTGTAAATGCAAGATTCTTCTTCATTCCTAACGAAGCCATACATTTTGATCACTTTATCAAAATGCATATTCCAACTTTGAGATGCTTGCTTTAATCCATAAATGGATTTCTAAAAACTGCACACCTTGGACTCATCTGTGGATGTGAACCTCTTAGATTGTATATATACATGATTAGCTCTCCATTTTGGAAAGCCATCTTTACATCCATCTGCCAAATCTCATAGTTCAGATGGGCAGCTATTGCAAGCATTATCTGAATGGATTTGAGCATTGCCACTAGAGAGAATATCTCATCATAGTCAATACCATAACGTTGATGATATTCCTTGACAATCAGATGGACTTTATAGATCTTCATCTTTCTATTTATGCCTCTTTTTCTTTTGAATACCCATTTACATCCAATGGATTTAACCCCTTCAGATGGATCAACTAATGTCCATACATCATTGACCTTCATGAAATCCATTTTAGATCTTATGGCTTTTAGCCATTTCTGAGAGTCGGATCTCTACATCGCATCCATATAAGTGATCGGATCCTCATCATTCTCATCGAGTTTGATGGGATCATCATCCTGGATCAAGAATTCATAGTATCTATCCAAATGGTGCTGTACTCTATCAAATCATCTTAATGGTGCGGGTTCGCTAGGCTTCGGATCTAATCTGATCAAAATCGACTTAGGTTCAATATTCTGTGTTGGACTTTCTACCTATTGAACTTCATCAAGTTCAATCTTAGAGGCAACAGTTCCTTTACTAAGAAATTTTTTTCCAGGAAAGATTGTCCTAAGGCTGACGAACATCTTTTGTTTATCAGTATGATAGAAATAGTATCATTTGGTCTTCTTTGAGTATCCTATGAATGTACACTTATCAGACCTAGATCTAAGTTTGTCTATAACTAACCGTTTGACATAAGCTGGGCACCCCCAAACCTTAGGATGTGAAAGTGCTGGCTTTTGCCTTGTCCATATCTCATATGGGGTTTTAACTATAGACTTACTTGAAACTCTATTTAATAGATAACAAGCTGATTCGAGTACATATTCCCAGAAGAATATCGGCAAGCTAGCAAATCTCATCATGGATCAGACTATGTCTAACAGAGTTTGATTTCTCCTTTCAAATACATCATTATGCTGTGGTGTTTCAGAAGAAGTTCATTGAAAGATAATTCTATTTTCTCCTAAATATGTGAGAAACTCATCAGAAAGATATTCTCCTCCTCGGTCAGATCGAAGAGTTTTAATACTCTTTTCAGTTTATTTTTTTACTTTATTTCAGAATCGTTTGAACTTTTCAAAAAAATCCGACTTATGTTTCATCAGATAGATATATCCATATCTAGATAGATTATCTGTGAAGGTGATGAAGTAAACTATCCATCTTTAGCACTTATACTCATTGGTCCATATACATTAGTATGTACTAGACCTAAGAGCTCATTGGCTCTCTTACTTTTTCATTAAAAGATGACTTGATCATTTTATCAAGAAAATAGGACTCACAGATTCGAAGTGATTCACAATCACTGACTTCGAAGATTTCTTCTTGAGTCAACCTGTTTATCCTATTCTTGTTTATATGACCTAGTCTACAGTGCCATAAGTAGATATCTGATACACTATCTAATCTAGGATGCTTGCTAGTAGAATAGACTACATTAATTGGTTATGATAACATATATACACCATTGTTCAATTGTCCATAGAAAGCAGTAACACCATTTACAATGATATTACAAACTCATTTTTTTATTGAAATTTCATAATTGTTCATGGCCAAAAGGCCTATAGAAATGATATTTAAAAAGAAACTATGATAGAAATAACAATCACTAACCCACAAGTTCCTTCAATCATCAATAGGCTGACAATTGGCTTCTTTATTGCCCCTGAGCTACTGTAGTTGGTAGCTATATTCCTTTAAAACTTGGCTCACAATACTATTTCAAATTTAAAACATTTTGCTACTTTCAATAATCCAAGCTGTGAGGATTGATGGTGCTTCCAAGCCTTGGGAGGCCACGGGAGGAACCAAGGTATTGACTCCGAGGATTTTAGGAACTTGGTTGGTGCTTCGAAGATCTAAAATTCAAGATGGAGTAAGAAACCAAAGGCGGAGAATCAAGACTGTAGAAAAGGATCATTTCTGCAGGTTAGCTAACTCAGTCTGAAACTAGATCGACTAAATCTCAGAGGATAGGCCAAACAGAGGAAAGTACGTTTGGGACTACAGCATGGCATGCAACTAGATCGGCTCAGTCCAAAATTGAGCCGACCTAGTCTCGGGTTAGCTGACTTAGTGCTGAGACTGAGCCGGCTCAATCCTCGAGCAGAGCTACACGAGGATCTATTTGGGGCTAGGATAAAAACTTATCCTAGGAATCTTGAAGCCTGATTTGAGAGGTCTTAAGAGAGCTAACTCATGTATGGGTCGGGCTTAGATCCAGAGGATGAGAGCATGGGAGACATCGGTATACATGGGCTCGATGAGTGCTTTCATATATTGGATTAGCCAAGAAAGTTTTTGGTTGGACTTAATGGCTATGTATAAATACATAGGTTGTATTAAGATTTCAAAGGAGAGCAATCAATATAGATCTTTTCTTTCTTCAACCTCTCTTCTCTCTTCTCTCTAGAGTAGTTGCCCTAGGTTCCTGAAGAAGCCCTAGAGAGAGAAGGCACCTTCCTCAAGCCCGAAGAGGCACCTTTCTTAAGTCCAAGGAGGGAGGTATCCCAACATAGATCTAGGTGATAGATCTATGATATGCTACCTTAGAGAACGTCAAAGATCTCCTATGGTCCACGCTAAAGATCAGGGACTTCCGCAATATGGCATCAAAGTAAGGTGATGCCAAGACAATGCACCAATAATTGGTATCAGAGCGATACTAAATTTCTTACACAAGCATGGTTGGCCTACTCCCCGCGGTAGATGAGACTAGAGAGTCACTCAATCCTACCTTATAGCCTATCGGCTATCTTACTATCCCTTCAGTCATTTTGAAGTAAAAGCCAATCTCTTCAACTTCACAACAATCCATCTTGGTGTCCCGGGATTTCAACTTAATATATTAGGATATTGGTCACCATCAAAGCTCCCCTCTGTCATAGACAACTGCCAAAAGGAGCTCCCGCATTCGAGCCAAAGAGATGAAGATGATGGGGATACATTAGCAACAACTAAAGGAGGAGGATGTCTTCTTCATTAACTATATCACAGTGATAGAGCCAAATTGGTTAGGAAGTGTAGCTTGACTATACCTAAAGAGGAAACTATAGCCCCAATTCTGCTTCTAAAGAGCCTTTAAACCCAACGATGTAGCCTCATATTGGTAGCAAATGAAACCAAGCCACAAGCATGAGGGCTTAGTTGCTCTTCAAGAGACAAACTTATAAATCCTTATCTATGACCGCAGCTTAGTTTGTTCAACCTCTTAGATTAAAGTTTGCTAGTTCTTTCACTTACCCATTGATTGTCAGTCATCACCCTCCTATTGTGCTCGTCAACACTATACTAAATATGATATTTTGTAAGCATATTAATGAATCTAAATCAATCGCTACTTTCTTCTATGCCTTGTCTCCATCCATCAGAGATGTTCTAACATCTACACCAACAGCTATCGCTTTAGAGAGCGTGCTTAAATCATTGTTGCACTATCTAGATTTAAGATGAAAATTCTATATTGGAATGTTAGAGAGATTGGTTTACCCTCGAAAAAATGTTTGGTTAAGAAAATAATCATACAGCCTGGAAGCATGCATGATTGTCTATCTTCGAGAAACCAAATTAAACAACTAATCTCCACAACTCCTGAGATCTATCTTTGGCTCAAATTTTGAGGGCTTCCACACTCTTGAAGCTTCAGGCATGGCAGGAGGTCTACCAACAGCATGGGATGAGAGTGAGATTGAGGGTAGACCCCTCCAATTTGGTATAAACTCCATAAGCATAAAGTTCTCCTTCAAAAACTATGGTAAGAAGGTCATCGTCATAAATGTTTACACCCTCATGATCAAAGAAATCGAATTGCGTTCCTATCAGAATTGGATGTCTTGAGTTCTCATATTAATTCTCCCTGGGTTTTGGTTGGTGAGTTTATTGCCACCAGATTCAAATCGAAGATATATGAGCACTTCCGGATGTCTCAAGGCTTCAACATCTTCATCAACTCACTGGATTTGGTTGAGATAAATCCTGCATCACGTAAGTTCACCTAGTCAAACTTCAGACAACAAATCGGTATGGCAAAATTGGATAGGTGTCTCATTTCTTTCGATGGCACAAAGAATACCCGACCTCAACACTTCTCCCGCGATCAAGGATAACTTTTGATCACCCATACCTCTTTTCCATCAATAATATTTTTTGCAATGCATACATGCCTAGGAGGCTATTCTGATTTGAAAATGTATGGTGCTCCGTTAAGGGCCTCAATGATAACATCAAGAAGTGGTGGTCAAAAATTCCTGTAGTGGAGTAAAATTATAGTGGGAAACATCACTCAAAAAAAACTTAAACTAGCTCACAAAATCAGCAAGCTGGACAAGATAGAAGAGTCAAGAAATTTGAATACTGAAGAACGAAAGTTGAGAGCAGAGACAAAACAACAGTTAGATTTAATACTCCAACAGGAAGAGATTCTATGAACACAAAGGTCCCGTAATTCTTGACTTCGTGAGGACGATCGGAACATAAAATTTTTTCACATCACAGCATCTGATAGGTTGAGGAAAAATCAAATAACTATGATCCAATAAGGAGATAACATTTTAAAGAGTCAAGTTGAGATTGAACAGGCCTTCTTCGAATTCTACTCGTTGCTTGGAGCTCTAGGAGACAAAGTCGTTGACTTGGACTAGGATATGTTATATCTAGATAGCTCACTAGACTTAAGCTCGTTGACTAACCGTTTATAGAAAAAGAGATCAACACAGCCATTTTTAGCCTGGGAAAGAATAAATTATCGAATCCTGATGGCTTTCAGATTGGCTTCTATGAGAGATACTGGAGCCTCATTAAGGTAGACATTGTTAAATTATTCTCAGACTTCCAAAAAGGAGTTATCGACCTCTCCAGACTCAATTATACCTACATAACTTAATTCCGAAAAAATCTGATCATCCCTTGGTGATGGATTTTAGGCCCATTAGCATAGAAATGATATGATCAAGATTATATTAAAAGTTTTATCATCAAGATTGAGAAGCAAGATGGAAACTCTAGTATCCGATCTCCAAATAGCTGTTGTTAAAGGCAGAATGATCTTCGAGAGCTGTATCTTTGTGACAGAACTAATTTCCTACTGTAAGAACTCAAAGCTTCTGGGAATTCTTTACAAAATCGATTTTGAGAAAGCATTCAACAGCATCTCCTGGACCTTCCTGTTTGATCTTATGGTACATAGAGGCTTTGATAGGAAGTAGATTGATTGGATGAAGGTACTACTCCAAACTTCTAACTCAACACTGATTATCAACAACTCCATCGGTAAGTAGTTTCACAACAAAAATGGCTTAAAGCAAGATAACCCGCTCTCCCCCCTCTTGCTCATCTTAGTAACTGATGTCTTCACAAAAGTCCTTAAGACTGCCGCTTTTGAGAAACTGATCCACGGTATTGGCCTGCTTGGATTATAGAATCAAACTCACTATTTACAGTATGTAGACGATGCTTGGTCTTCTGCAGGGCTGATATAGCAAGCATTAAATCTCTTAAGCTAATCTTGTATTGTTTCGAACTTGCAATAGGCCTTCGCATCAACTTTCAAAAGGCCTAGCTCATTGGCCTGGGGATTAATAGGGAAGTAACACACAATCTTGCCTCTATTCTGTTAGGATTTGACATCTCAAATTCGACCCACAATAGAGGAGAATCAAATCATCAAGCAATCGAGCTAGCTCGGATATGAGATCGAGTCGGCTCGGACTGAGATCGAGCTGGCTCGAACTACAATTAAGCTAGCTCTCTCAGGTAGACAGAAAGTAGGAGTTCGGATGAGACGTAGTCGAGCAAGCTCGATCCTTGATAGAATCAACTCGACGAAGACGAATAGAACATGATGGGATTTTCCTTTTGAACTTAGATTGTAATTAATCCAAAGGGTCTACAAGAGTTGCACGTGGACCACAGGATCCAGCGGCCACGAAGGGCTGCAATCATGATCTAAAGGTTGAAAAATATTTCAAGACACCATCAAGATCATATTCGACTCATATTAGAAGAAAGAGCCCTGTTAGGACTCCGGTGAACTACTGAAAAGAAAATTCTCATCCTATTTAAAGGACTGAGATGCTGTGGAGTAGAGGGTGATAGTATGGTGTAAGAGGCACGTAGAGAGGCTCAGATATTCGCTGAGAAGAGTTTGACAAAGTGCCGAGTACGTGCAGCCCGTAAGAGAGAGAAGTAACAGATGCATAGCATCCGGTACAAAGATTATAAGAGCAAAGCATCTTGTAGTTTCTGATGGTCTTCTTGAGATTTTGAGAGAGTTTTTATGAGGATAGATTCTAGTTGAGAGAGATTTGTGTATAGTGAGTTGAGAGTGGGTGTTCTCCTCTTGTATTTATTTTTCTTTCATAATGAAGCTTTGCATGTCCCATGAAAGCGAGCCTTTGGGCTGATCCACGTACTTGATTATATTCTTATTTTATTTTCTTCTTTCTTTCTGCTGCAATATTTTGGTACTAGATCCTTAACAAAGTGGTATCAAAGTAGCTGATAATCCAACATATTAGTATTATGGCCAGACAGTATCAGAGTACATATTGCAGCAGTGGATAGAGATTGAAGAATATGGAGAAGATAAGTGCAATCAAGGTGGAGATCAACATGTTTGATGGAAAGAGCAATTTTTCCTTATGACAAGCAAGGATAAAGAATGTTTTCATCCAATATGAGTTGATCGATGCTCTTTTGTATGACAAGATACCAGCTATCATGAAGATGAAAGATTGAAAATGGATCCAGATGCAAGCGGTGAGCACAATCCATTTATACCTAGCGGATGATGTCGTGATTCATGTATTTGACGAAACTTTTCTGATGGTGCTGTGGTCGAAGCTCGAGCAATTGTACATGGCGAAGTTCTCACTAACACACTATTTTCTGTGGATGGACGAAGGTCAGAGTATGCAAGAGTATCTATCCAACTTTCAGAAGATCCTCACCGACCTCCTTAAAGTTGGCAAAAAAGTTGAAGAGAAAATACGTTGGTCTTGCTAGCGTCGCTCTCCTTCATATGAGTTTTTGGTGACTGCTCTTCTAGTGGAAAAGAGCACCATCAAGATGAATGAGATCACTGCAGCGATACTCCAGAATGAAGTTCTCAAGAGGGAGAACCCAATTTCAAGCTCAGATGGCAGCAGCTTAGCTTTGATGATTTCTATAGGAGCAGAAGGTAGTAGACGGAGCGGCAGAAGATCGTAAGGAGGATGATTCAAATCCAAGATGAGAGACCAAACCAAGATCAGATGCTATAAGTGCGACGAGTTAGTGCATCGAGTCAATGATTGCCCATAACTCAAGAATCAGATGAGGGCTACTATAGTGATGGTCAGTAGCAAGTCAGAGGATGATGTTCTGAAGATATCTGATGAGGTATCTACTTCTTTTCAATAATGAATTTTAGATTTTGCATGTATACATCATATTTATTATAGAAAAAAATAGTTTGACTTCCTAGAGAGCAGTGAGGGTACTGTTTATCTGTCAGATGGATCGAGCTATATGATTAGAAGCATCGAAATGGTCAGCTGAAGGATACATAATAGTGCAGTGAGAAAATTAGAGGAGGTCCGATACATATTTAATTTTAGGCAAAATCTTATCTCACTAAGTAGACTAGAATCAAACGGCTACAAGCTAGTAACTGGTGATGGAATCCTAAAGGTCATGTGCGACGACAGGACGATATTGGAGGAAAAGAAAAGGATGAGAGAACATTATAATCTGGAAAGGAGCCTAGTGTGAGGTGGAGCTTCAAGAGTCAGAGGAAGCCCAGTGTGAGGTGGAGCTCTAGGTGGAAGTGGATTGGACATGAGAAGAAAAATTTGGAAGAACGAGAGGTGACATCGTAGAGTAAAATTTCTATTATCACAAAAAATTTTTTGAAGCAGATCTTTGATCAAAGTAGATACAACCATTGACAGAGGTGGAATCGAGTGGCCTATATCGACTCCCACATTTGCCCATCCATGATCAGCAGGCATGTCCCAAGGCATGGAGACGAGATGAATCATAAGCTCTCAAAGTCAGATAGATGCCGAATGTCGAGTCGAGATGGATATTGTTATGATTTGACGTCTCGAATTTGACTCACAGTAGAGAAGAATCAAATCATCGAGTAGTCGAGCTAGCTCAAATATGGGGTCGAGTTAGCTAAGGCTGAGATCGATTCGGCTTGAACCGCAATCAAGTCGGTCCTCTCAGGTAGATAGAAAGTAGGAGTTCGGATGAGATACAATCGAACCAGCTCGATCCCTAATAGAGCCGGCTCGATGGAGACGAACAGAACATGATGGAATTTTCTATTTGGACTTGAATTATGATTAATCCAAAAGATCTATGAGAGTTGTGTATGGACCATAGGACCCAGCGGTCATGGAGGACTGCGGTCATGATTTAAAGATTGAAAAATATTTTAAGACTCCATCAAGATCATGTTCAACTCATATTAGGAGAAAGAGCCTTATTAGGATTTTTGTGAACTGCTGAGAAGAGGATTCTCATTCTATTTAAAGGACTAAGGTGCTGTAGAATAGAGGGTGGGACGTGTGGTGTGAGAGGCACGTAAAGAGGCTTAGACAGCCATTGAGAGAAGCTTGGTAGGATGCCGAGAGGAGCTTGAAAGAATATCGAGTACGTACAATCCATGAGAGAGAAATAACGGATGCATAGCATCCAACGTGGAGGCTATGAGGATAGAGCATCTTGTAGCTTCTGAGGATCTCCTTGGGATTATAAGAGAACTTTTGTGAGGGTAGCTTCTAGTTGAGAGAGATTTGTGTATAGTGAGTTGAGAGTGGGTATTCTCCTCTTGTATTTATTTTTTTTTATAATGAAGCTTTACATGCCTCATGGAGGTAAGTCTTTGGACTGATCCATGTACTTAATTGTATTCTTATTTTATTTTCTTCTTTCATCCTACCGCAATATCTCGATACTAGATCCTTAACAAAGTAGAATCAGAGTAGCTGATATCCCAACGTATTCTCGGTTGCCTGTTTGCTAAACTCCCCATCAATTATCTAGATATTCCTCTTCACCACTCATTTCTATCTAAACAACATTGATGCTATATCATAGAGAAGATTAACAACAAGCTAAGTGGATGGAAGCGAAAAACACTAACTCTAGCTAGTTGCATAATCTTGTTAAATTCAATGTTTCAAGCAATCCCTATCTAGTGGATGTCAATGTCGAAGATCCCCTCGACTATCATCAAAGAAATTAATCAACTATGCCAACAGTTCATTTCACTACAAGAAAATAGGTTATTAGCGATAGCTTAATACCATCGCTAATAATCAAATTAACGAAAATCGGTAGGTGTTCTAAACATAATTTTTAAAATATTTTTAGCAAAAAATATAAGATTAAGCAATTTAATTTAATTATCGTGCTTAGAATCGATCTAAAATACCTACTCTAGGATCTACAACATCATATATAACATGCATAAAAATTTAAAAAATAAAATATATGTGGTAATTACTATTAATTCATTAATAAAAATATTAATTTATAAATTAATTTATTTTTATTTATTAAAAATAATATTTTTATTTATTTTTTGTAGAAAAATATACATCAATAAAAAGAGCTCAATTTTTTGATTAAAATAAAAAAAAAATTGGAGTAAATCAAATTTAAAATGGATCTGGTATGAAGATTTAAAGAAAAAAAATAATATAAAAAAATTGGTCCAGTCGATTTGCCCAGCCTGGCCTGGTCCAGTCGAGTGCAGCCTAATGCCTGCAGCCGGCACAAACCCAGCCCATCAGCCCTCAAGCCCAGTCCGCTTAGCAGCCTGTAGCCCAACCGGCTTAGCAACCCACAACATCTGATTTCATTATGATGTCAGAAATCATGCGGTCCATGGTGGACCACAATAATGTTCAATTCATCATGGACCCTTAACAAGTCTATTGCAAGAATACGTGGCTCATGGGATATTTTAGTAACTTTGGGTGGCGTGGTGAGCTCAGATTGGGTGCAGTCTTCAATATGACTAGTCTACGCCCAGTTCACAGGTGGGCAAGGGTGGATGAAGCGCGATCGAACGATCCTAAGCCCATCTCTCATTGATTTGATGGACAGGATGGCTTTCGATTTGATTTAGGACTCCTGCTTCTCCTATGCACCATCTGACGGCTGAAATCACATCCCTGCAAGATCCAACGGCTAGAAAAGCACCCAAATTAATTCAAAGTCTTTAGAGTCTCCTGAATGTGATCCGATGGTCCAAAATCTCCACAAAATGCAATTGAATGGTCCAAATTCAGTCTGATTTGATTTAAGACTTTAACATGGGTTTTTTAGAAAATTTTTGAGCTGATTGATCTCCATTTGACGGCCAGCAGTATCTAGAATTTATTTCAACAACAAGCGATAGTCTCTTCATAATTTTAATCCAATTTTCACTCAAATTCCTCATCGAAGCTCTCTGTCTACTCTATTTAAAGCCCCTGTGGACGTGATATGAGGATTGTCTTCGATCAAGAAGAGGTTATGATACAGGATGGGAGCCATATTTAGGTTGAAGGTTGCTTCAAGACAGACGATGTCGAGAGGAAGAACTTATCTTCTATACCATCTTCACGCTAATAGCGATCCATGATCAAGATCACTTGTTCTAATTTTTATTTATTTTTCTAGTCCTTTTTAATTTTTTTGTATTTAAATTCTAAATTTTAATTAATGCAAAGTTTATCTTTATGCTCTTTAAATTTATGCTTTTTATTTTTATTGCATGTAGATGCTAAAATCTAGATAGTAGATCTTAGTACCCAAAATTTTTCTATCATGCTATTTAAATTTTTATTATTTTTTAAATTTTAATTTTAATTTTTTAACTTCAATCTTATTTTTAAAATCTTTTTTTTTATAGAAAAATCAAAGATTTTAAAACTAAAGCATTGCCTTCTCTATGGATTCGACATGATTCACTACTTTCTACATATTTTTTTAACTATTTAAGAAATCAAAATTATATAAACTGATAAATACAGTATCTTAATGATAATATCATGGTTTATCAAGACATGCATCAATCAGATCGATGCCTCAAACTAGATTTAATTTTTAGATCTATTTTCTAAGGTGCAGAACCTTATACTTGAGCACGGGTTGAAGATCTCTACTGTTGAACCACTTAGATCTGAAGCTCTGATGGTCGTTCACAGCCGCACAAAATATTTGGCCTTTACAGATTGTCCACTTAAAGTCTCGCATTAATCTGATCTTCCAAGACTGCTAGATCACACGAAGATCGCTTGGAAGGCCAATCTGATTTGATCTCCTTCTTCGAACCTCTGAACATTTTTAGATCTAAAGAAGGAACAACTAGAGGATGTAAAGATGGATATAGAGGAAGGAGAACCTATTATCTCTTTGGTTTTTTTCTTATATAAAATCCTAGATCAGATCTAGGTTTTAGTCTCACTCAAGAGGAGATAGATCTCCTATATTTCATATGCAGAAGGAGTCCCACCCCATACCTCACGCCCCCTTCTTTTATTTTTGGCCACTTTTCTTTTATTTTTCATGGTAAAAATCTTTTGGAAAGTAGCACACAAAAAAAAGAGCTTTTATAGCTTCCGAACATCCAACTAGATGGGATAGGATAAGTGCTGGGGTTTAGTTTAAATTCAAACTCTTTTGAACTCAAACTTTATCCAACTAATCCTCATCCTTGTCCATCTAGAGAGGAGGCAAAACAAAGCACTTGGGCATGGAGAATCATCGAGAAAAAGTAATCATTTTGTCTCACAAAATAAAAGTCCTCTACCAAGGTGGATAAGGATAAGATGGTGTTTCAATTCAAAATTTTTTTGAACTTAATCTAAACCAATCTTATCCTCATCCATCTAAGGTGATAAAATGGGCAATTGCTGGTGAATATATCATACACAAAATCCATTTGTGCATTGAGAAGTGGGCATAGAGAAAAGAATTTTTTTCTTTTCTGAACTACATGTTTGGGTTGCACTAGTACATACACAGTAGGAGATCACTTTTTTTGACCTAGTTTAATCCAATCATGAAATTGAATGGCCGATTTATATTAAACCTGATAATTAAATAGCTAAAAATTTTGGAGAACCACTTAGATAGATGAAAAAATATTTTATTCCTTCCATCTATAATCCATCGACTTAATATTTACTTATCTGATATTCTTGCTAGCCATTATGAGATCAAGTCGACTACAATTCAGATGCTTTCATTTTTCTATGAAAATACTAATGAAGATCCTTATAAGCATTTGAATGAATTCTTAAAAATTTATTTTATAATAAAAATTTAAAATTTTATTGATAATGCCCTTAGACTAATCTTATTTTCTTTTTTATTAAAGGATAAAGTCGAGTACTGGTTTGGCACAATAGGGAGACCAATCCAAACTTAGGCTGAATTGCAATATAAATTTTTAAAAAAATTTTATTCCATAGGTCGAACTATCATCATGGGACAAGCCATCACCAGATTTGCTCAGCTTCCATAAAGATAAATTCACGAGTCATAGGAGAGATTTAAGAAACTTCTTAAAAAATGCCCACACCATGGTCTATCTAAGTGACAAATTATTCAAACTTTTTATGAGGATTTAGGAGATCAATATAGACAAATGGTAGATGCATCTTGTGGAGATGCATTCATGAGTAAAAATAAGGATAAAGTTTATACCTTATTTGAAATTCTGAGTGAAAACTTAATCAACCATGCTTCACTATCTTCCTATGAAAGATTGATTCCTCACTAAAAGTGGGCAAGAATCTATGAGATTAAACATTTAGACTTTAGTTTCAAGGCTAACTTGAATCTGATAGCACAAAAATTAGATAAAATCGACCTTCTTGCCCAGAAATTAGGTTAATTCCTAATCCTAGGTCAACAATCTCCTGCATAATACACACCATCTTCTAATTAACAAGAGATTTGTTATATATGTGTTAGCCCAATCCATCATGTGAGTGAAAGTCTTATGGCTGCATAATTTTCATCTTTCATCAAAGAACAAGTTCAAGCTACATAAGGCTACTCCAAGCTAGTTAATGATCCATTTTCAAATTCACATAATCTAGGTTGGAAGAACCATCCTAATTTTTTTTGGAGACCTCAATAGACTCGGGCTCAGATCCAAATTTTATCTATGCAAAATTATCAAAATATACCCCAATACTAGAACTATGCCTATAATAGTGGTCAGCCTAGTCAGTCCATCCAGTCATAATATTATTATTAGCCATCATATCCACCTCCTCAATATACTAATCTAGCCAACGAGAGATTTAACCAACTTCAATAACTAATTTTGATTCAATAGCAATCCATCGCCAGATTATAAGAACAAATAAGATACTTAGCTGAGTCTACCATGAGGAGAGAAGCAGATCAATTATCGAGCCAATCGATTGTAAATAAACAACTTATCTAATATCCACCAACCACCTAGATTTAGTCATCAATCTAATGTCCCACCTAAGAATTTTCAATTAGAGAATGCCAAAGAAATTTTTAAACTTAGAAGTGGTAGGATTTTTAAGAACTCATACCAAGCCTAGGTGAGAGAGGCTAGTAGTGATGCCAATCAAAATAAAAACTTAGAAGAAGAGGTTAGTATTGAGACTAACCACATAGAAAAATTTGAATCCAAAACTGCTATTGATACTGATTTTAATATAATGCAGACAATGGAAAGAAGAGAGCAGATGAGTTACCTAAGACCTATAAACCTAAAGTCTCATTTCTATCAGCCCTAGAAGCTGGTTCTTCACATAAAAAGCAAGTGACATGTAATGAAGAGCCAATAAACACTACAAAAAATCTACTCTTTTGCGATGAACTTATTTGCGATGAAAAAAATTTCATTATAAATAAATGTATTAGTGATAAAAATTTTTTTACATCGCTAATAATGATTATTTATGATGAAAAAATTTTCATCATAAATAATAAATTATTAATAATAAAAATATAATTTTTATTATAAATAATTAATTATTTATAATAAAAAAATTTCATCACTAATAAACTATCATAAATAAATTATTTTAAAAAAATTAAAAAGGGAGATTATTTGCGATGGATTATTTTTGTTGCAAATAATCGATCAGTAGTGATGAAAACATAATTTTTGTCATAAATAATCTATTATTTATGATGAAAAAATTTTATCACTAATAAACTATCATAAATAAATTATTTAAAAAAAATTTAAAAGGTGGACTATTTGTATTAGATTATTTTCATCATAAATAATCGATTAGTAGAAGCAAAAACATAATTTACATCATAAATAATCTATTATTTATAACAAAAAAGGTTCCTCGCTAATAAGCTATCATAAATAAATTATTATTAAAAAGAAGGATTACTTCATTATTTCATTATAAATAATGGATTATTTTATTATAAATAATCGATTAGTAGCGATAGAAACATAATTTTTATTATAAATAATTAATTATTTATGATAAAAAGGTTCATCACTATTAAACTACTATAAATAAATTATTCTAAAAAAATAAAAAGATAAATTATTTATGATGAATTATTTTCATCATAAATAATTAATTATTAATTATAAAAAATTAATTTTTATCACTAATAATCAATTATTATTGATAGAAAAATTTCATCACTAACAAACTATTATAAATAAATTATTTAAAAAAATTAAAAAGATGGATTATTTATGATAGATTATTTTCATTATAAATAAATATTATTTATAATAAAAATATTTTGATGCTAATAATTCATCGCAAATAGCTCAACCAAAAGTTTAAATTAAAAAAAAATATATAAACTATTTTAAAAATGAAAAAAAGACAAAAATGCGCCATACATGGTCTTTAAGGGTTACGAGTCCGTCCACTATTAGTAAGTCTACAAGTAAATTAATATTTTTTTATAATTTTTTTAAAAATATTATTCTTTTAAAAAAAAATCATTTTTTTTAAATATTATATAATTTTATAATTTAAAGTTTATCTTCATTATTCATTATTTAAATAATTATCGTACAAGCATCGTCATAAAATATTACCTCGATCCGATAAATCTAGCTTATGTAAATCGATAAAATTTAATTTTGATGATCATGAATGACCGCATGATGATCTGATAGATAAAAATTATTGATAGATCTAAAAACTTACAATGATGATCTTTATAATATTTATAGTGTACTATCAAAATTTTACTTCAATCGGATATAATTATGATAGTTAATTTAGCACGGGATGATTTAGATCATTAAATAAAAATTTAGTGATCAAAAGGCCAAATGATGTTCAATTATAAGATAATTTTTTGATAAATAATCTTTGCTATTATTTTAATCATCTATACGGTGGTGATTGTAAAATTTAAACTTTGCATATATGAATTATCCATGTTAATTACTTAAAGACTTTAAGAATATGTATCAAGAGACATAGTTTTAGACAGTTTATATACCTATGGTTTATTTTTTATGATCACCATCGTAAAAATGATCAAACTATTAGCAAAGATCATTTATCTAAAAAAATCATCTTATAATCATATGCCAATTAGCATTTTAATCACTTATTTTTTATTTAACAATTTAAATCATTCAATGCTAAATTGACTATGATAATTATATTTGATTGAAGTAAAATTTTGATAGTATACTATAAATATTACAAATATCATCGTTATAAATTTTTGAGTCCATCAGTAGTTTTTATCTATCAAATCATCATGCGATCATTCATAACTATCGAAATCAAATTTTATCGATCTGTATAGTTAGATTTATCAAATCGAGATGATATTTTATGATGGTGCTTGTCCGATAATTACTTAAATAATAAACATTAAAGATAAATTTTAAAACTTAAAATTATGTAATATTCAATGAATAATATAATTTTTTTAAAAAAATATTAATTCTTTAAAAATTAAAAAAAATATTAATTTGTTTATGGGCTAGCTAATACTGGACGTGCTTGCACCCCTTAATCCTATCGCATTGGCCATGTACGGCATATTTTTATTCTTTTTTATTTTTAAAATAGTTTATTTTTTTAATTTAAAATTTTGGTTGAAGTATTTACGATGGATTATTAGCAATAAAAATTTTTTATCATAAATGATAAATAATTTATGATAAAAAATATTTATCATAAATAATAGAGTATTTGCAATGTAAAAAAATTAATCATAAATGATGAGTATTTACAACGGAGATATTTCATCATAAATAATCAGCCTTTTTATTTTTTATGATTTATTCTCGGTAGATGATTAATGATGAAATTATTTATGATAAAAATTTTCATCGTAAATAATCAATTATTAGCAATGAAAACTCTATTTTCATTGCAAATAAATTATTTTAATATTTTTTGAAGAAAAAAATTTTAAAAAAAATTGGCATGAATTATTAGCGATGAAATTTTTTTTTCCATCGCTAATAATCATTTTAGCAACAAAAATTCTATCACTAAAATTCCATTGTTAAAACCCTTTAAATATCCCCCCACTCCCACAAAATCCACTCTCGCGGCCCGATCGAAACCCTCTCCTCTCCTCTCCTCTCTCTCCCCCTCGTCCTCTCTCTCTCCCCCTCCTGTTGGATTTTCATCGGTCGGCGATCGCATTTCTCGCTATCACTGCCATTGTCGTCACCATTCTCGCCGTCGGTGCCGACACCATTACTGCTGCCACTATGCTTGAGTTGAAGGTAACTTAATTTCCTACCGACCGTGGGTTAGATTTTTTTTTAAAATTTATTCTTTCAATCATCTGGGGGCCATATGTGTCACTATGTGGTAGTTGGTGGCGGGTGGCAGGGCATAAAGGATGGAAGCCGGCTGCAGGCCATGCATGTGGTTGATGAGCTTGGTGGAGGCTGCTAATGGTGGAGGTGGAGGGCCGACACCATAGGGGATGGGGAGAAGCGGGGGGTGGGGGCGCCGAGGGGCGATGATGACAGGACGGGTGGTGTGAGGCGAAGAGGTGCTGCATGTAGGGGGTGGGAGGTGGAAGGGGGTGCATGGGGCATGGAGCGGCAGTGGTGACGGTTGGGTGGGGGCTCGTGGGTGGTGGGCGATGGGGGGATGCTGTAGGGGGGGAGGCCGCGATGGATGGGCGGCGCAGGGGCACAGCATAAGGTGGGAGGTCACGATGGATGGGGGGTAGAGGGGGGTGCATGGGGCGTGGAGGAGAGAAGGTGATAGCTCGAGTGGGGGCCGCAGGTGGTTGGCGGAGGAGGGAGCCGCAAGAGGTGGGGGGCTTCGATGGGTGGGGGACGAAGGACCCATAAGGGATTTAGTCCTTAGTCATTTTTTTAATTTTAATAAATAATAAAATAATAATTATTATAATAAAATAATAATAATATAATAATAATAGTAATAGTAATGATAGTAAAATAAAAATAGTAATAATAATAATAATAGTAGTAGTAGTAATAACAATAATAATTATTGGGGATAAATTTCGCTCTCGCTGAAGTTCAGCCTGATGCTTAGTCTAATGCAACTGGTAATCACGAAAGAGCATCGATCGAAAATTCTCCTCCAGCGATCGGACCCCAACCGAACTCCTCTAATGGCCAAACCTTAGCCGAACTCCTCCAGTCGGTCGAACTCCTCAACGACTGCCCCAGCCGAATTCCTTCAGTGGTCGAACTTCTTTCAGATCTCTCCTTCAGTCAAACTCCTCCAGCGGTCGAACTCCTTCTGGATCTCTCCTTCAGTCAGATTCCTCCAGGAGCCAAACTCCTTTTGAACTTCTCCTTCAATCGAATTTCTATAGGAGCCGAACTTCTTTTGGACTTCTCCCTCAGTCGGATGCCTCCAGGAGCCGAACTCCTTCCGGACTTCTTCTTCAGTCAAATTTCTATAGGAGCCGAACTCTTTTCGAACCTCTCTTTTAGTCAGATTCATCCAGGAGCTGAACCCCCTCCAGACTTCTCCTTCAATCGGATTCTTATAGGAGCCGAACCTCCTCCAAACTTCTCCTTTCAGTCGGATTCTTACAAGAGCTAAACTTCTTCCAAATTCTTCCTCAGTCGGATGCCTCCAGGAGCTAAACTTCTTTCGAACTTTTTCTTTAGTCGGATTCCTATAGGAGCCAAACTTCTTTCAGATTTCTTCTTCAGTCGAATTCCTATAGGAGCCAAACTCCTTCCGGACCTCTCCTTCAGTCAGATTCCTTCAGAAGCCAAACTTCCTCCAAACTTCTTCTTCAGTCGAATTTCTACAGAAGCTGAACTTCTTCTAGACTTCTCCTTCAATCGAAATTCTTTAGGAGCCGATCTCCTTCTAGACTTCTCTTTCAATCGAATTTTGATAGGAGCCAAACTCCTTCCGGACCTCTCCTTCAGTCAGATGCCTCGAAGAGCCGAACATCTTTCGAATTTTTTTTTCAGTCAAGTTCCTCCAGGAGTCGAACTTCTTCTAGATTTTTTCTTCGGTCAAGTTTTCTTTAGAAGTCCGAACTCCTCTAAAATTGATATATGTCAAAGTTCTTCACCAACCAATGCATGCTTCCTCCGAACTTTGACTATTAAATCTCAATGAATGATTACATCATGGCAATGGATATCTCTTTCCATAACAAACTCCACGTGGCTCCGAGCGATCCACTATCGATTGGTTACGATCGTCACTATCAGTCTGCTACAGGCTCTGTCTATAAAAAAAATTCTTCAGATACGTTTTCTCTAAGCTCTATTTTTCTTCCCAAAATTCTACTAAATTCTTGCCTGAGCACTCCATTTCTGTTGGCTAGAAGAGCTAACTTGATCGTCGGAGGATTCTACCAGAGCCACCATCATTGACTCCAGACGAAACTTTATTTTGCAAGTCATCGATGGTGACCTCATCTTCCTCGACTTCAGTTCGATTCAGCGTCAACCAGATTCTGCAGCAACAAAATTGGCGCTAGAGGAAGGACCCTCTGTTCCTGAGGTACTCTTATTCTTAAAGAAGTGCTCAACCAATCCTTTAGATCTTCTTCTTCAAGGTCCATCTCCATCCTCTCCCTCAATCCCAAGAAATGCCTCCAAAGAAGGCGACTACTCGAAGATCTACTGCTTCTATCGCTAGATCCGGATCAGATCCATTTGTTCCTACTCCATCGTCGGCACTTCAACCTTCTCCTCCACCAACGGTCATGGTAGATCCAGAGCAGTTCAACCTACTGATGCAGTAGGTTCAGGACCTCACCGAGATGGTGTAGGCCATGCGGTAGCCTCCAATGGTGATTCCATCAGAAAATCCACCATCAGGATGTCAGAAATCGACTCCAAGGAAGAGTACTTAAGCTAGCATACCCATCATCCTTGGGAAGGAGAAACATAGAGTAGAGGATCCTTGTTCGCATCGTGATTCTTCTCTGAAAGAAATCTTCACCATCTACAGTCGAAAGCCTTCCAAGGTCTGCGATCGAGATGACGTCCTCGATCAGAAACTATGGAGGATGGATCGACGAATTAAGGAGCTTGACCATGTCTCCTCGACTCACCATGATGACATCCATACCAATCCTCCTTTCCTCCAATTTAAAAGCTACGATGAAACCTTTGATCCGATCGATCATCTGGAGGCCTTTCGGACTATGATGCTGCTCCATGACGCACCAGATACCATCTTATATCAAGCCTTTTCATCTACCTTGAAGGGAGCAGCAAAAAATTGGTACTCGACGTTGAAGTTGGGTATGATCTTCTTCTTTGATCTGATGAGTCATCAGTTTGCGGCTCACTTCATCAGCAGCCAATGTCCGTGTCGAGATTTGGATTTTCTGATGAATATCAAGAAGGGCCAAATAAAATTCTTCAGCATTGCTGATAGAAGGCCGAATGAAGTTCAGTCACACTTTCAGACTCCCTCTGAGCGCGAGCAAGCCTGAACTCCTCTCCGAGCTAGTTATCAAAGAAGACCTGATGGAAGGGTGCAAAGAAGTCCCCCCCAAGAAGATTTCACAACTATACCCCCCTTCAATGCTCCACAAATGTCGGTCTAAAGCAAGAGAAGATCAAGAGCGCTACCATAGCTAAAACCATCAATGAGGAAGGAACAATAAGAAGATCGATCATCTTTCAGCATCATCAACACTATCTCTAGGGGGCTTAATACTTCGACAAGCCACCATCTCTCAGCCTTAGAGTCAGAAAAAATTTGTCCCAAATTGGGAAGGCTCGTATGAAGTAGAGAAGATCGTCCGATCCAAAATTTATCGTCTAAAGGAGTCCGAAGGAGCAATGCTCCCATAATCTTGAAACTCAGAGAATTTGATAATGTACTACTAGAAAGAAGCAATCAATAGTGGTCATGTTAGGAACAGAAGGAGAACCTCTTCCTAACATGAGCAAGTCGAAGGCCTCGTTCATTTTAGATGAGATGAGGAAAGAGGCTCTGATAATGATCCTTATATATCCCTACAGTCCATTAGGAACAAGAGGAGAACCTCGTCTTAATGCGAGCAAAGTCGAA